>JAYMSP010002078.1:0-26485 GCA_036897095.1 Plantago elongata
TTCTTCAAGGATTTTGCAGTGTCAATGGTGAAGATGGGAAATATTGAAGTCCTCACAGGCAATGCTGGTGAAATCAGGAGGCACTGTGCTTTTGTTAACTAATCTTTCCCTCACCAGCTCCAAGTTTTTCCAAATTTTTGCCTGTGTGTTCTTTATTGTTTCATAATTCGTTCTTTTTGTTGGTTGATTTCTTAGTTGTTTGTTGTTTTAGAGGTTTTCTTTGTATCATTCTGATACTTGCCCTACTTTAGTTTATTCTCAAGGAAGAATAAAGATTCTACTATGCACAAGCATATATAGTATATCCAATTTCTATCTCTCGTACATCACACTCACATAGTTATCATCCAAGCTCACTTATTCGCTATTATCTATGACTAATTAACTTATTCCTTAGTTTTAATAACTCAAACTTAACTTCTAGAGGAGAAATCAGTTCATTCTTTTGAGATAATCACACCATCTTAGTGATATGTGTTAATAAAATTTTTATAAAAACGACATATTAATGTATTTAAAGGAAATATGTACAATATTTTAAACATTACTAATAACATTTTATCCGTTAAAAGTTACAAATGTTCATTATGATTTTTTTAATGTTTATTGTTGTGTTTGTATCTTTTAGTATAAAGTCTAGAAAAAGAACGATTTTTTCATTAGATATGAAAATTTCATTTTTTTTTAGTTTAGACTATGTGGATTTTTATTTAGTGTATGTGGGTTTTTACGTATTGTTGTGGATTTTTATTTATGGTACGTGAGTTATTACGTTGTTGGTGAGATTTTATTTAAGGTATATGAATTTTTACGTTATCTATGAACTTTTATTTAAAATTAATATGGAGAAAAAGTGTAATTTACATATCTAATTTTAGTAGGTCATAGTATTAAGATTCAGTTTAATAAAATTAACTGAAAAGATAGTGGTATTTAAAAAGGTATTTGAATAAGTAGGTGATAATTTTTTATTTTTTAAATTATCAAATCAGTTAACTTTTTTATTAAAATTATAGAGCTAAAAAGTAAACATAGGATAGAACGCCAAAGAAGATTTCATGTTCTTGAGAGGATGAACATACAAAACAGGATTCGTAAATCAATCACTAAAATTTAATCTGTATTAGAGTGAATTACCATCAATTCATCATCATCTTCATCGATCATGTATTCTTCTTCTTCATTATCTTCCAATACTAGTTCTCCAGTTAAATCAGAAACCCTCCTGAAATTAGCTCAAAGACTCCGTCTTTACAAGCCCAATAATAACACTTCTCAAGATGTCAATAACAGAGGTGCTGTTTTGATATGCTTGTTCGAGGGCCAAAATGGCGATATTCGTGTAATCCTTACCAAGAGATCTTCGATTCTGTCTTCTTACTCTGGTAATGAAATGCCCTTTTGCTGTTACTGTCAATTTGGTCTTATTAAGTTGCTAATTCTGTTGATTATTGATGGTGATTGAGGTCAACGAAGTTTGTGATTTCAGGTGAAGTTTCGTTACCTGGAGGGAAAAGGGATGGCGGTGATGCGAATGATGCTGAGACAGCTTTGAGAGAGGCGAAGGAAGAAATTGGATTGGATTCTTCTACGGTGGAGGTTATCACTGTGCTTCAACCCTTTCCAGCTAAGGTATCATATTGAGTCGAATTCAATCGGGTTCTGTTTTATGAATATTTGGTTGATTCTTATGGTATGTGTTTGTTGTTGTTGTGATGGGAAAGAGCATGAATTGATTTAAGAACTTGTGTTTCTGTCATGACTCATGATCATGGTTTGGATTTTTTGTTTCTGGATGTTAGAACTATAGGCCGTTAGGACTTATTTTAAGAAACTGCCTTTAAATTTAGATAGCAGACAGTGGAAGTGGTGTTAACTTTTTGTTTACCCAAAAAATGGACATGTTTCGTATTTTGGAGGAAAAACCGAAGACTTGAGGGGAACTTCTATGGTTCACGGTTGAAGATTATAGAATCAGCATAAGCTGAAACACTGAATGACTAAGGACATCTTGTATAGGAAAAGGATGAACCTCGAATTATTGTGCTCTTTTGCCCAAGCTTACAACGTCTCTTAGCAGCCTTCTTTTTACTCCCTGTGATCATATATCACACGAATATGTTGTCTGAATACATTTGCTGGTTAAATGTTCCACTCTTCATCCATATTCTACATGGATTCTATCATCACTTGGCCATCATATACAGATTGTCACCTATATTCCTAATTAGTGCCACTTAGCATGTCCACCTGCGACATTTCCTGTAATCTTCCGTTCTACAAAGTACAAAACCCTAGTAAGTTCATTTATTTTGCTCTTGTCTTGTGGTTGAGCCAATGCTTAGATATGTAACTAAGCATACTTAAATTTCTCTGGGAACTTTTATAACCACTGTCTCTAAACTTTATGCTTTACCCTTAATCGTATTAGAGTAATCATTCCTGTATAATTCTCCTGGGTAAAACTCAAGATTTGTGTATCTACAGAATTATTGATTCTGCATTCTAAATCAATATTCATCAATTTACATAATTTATTGGTTCTTCATTCTAATATTTAGTACTATTCCAAGTCCTTTTTTTGTAGCAAAATATATCCGTATATCCGGTGATTGGAATCTTGTGGGATAAGAATGCTTTCAAGCCTGTCCTGAATGCTACTGAAGTGGAATCTATATTTGATGCTCCTTTGGAAATGTTTCTCAAGGTTTTGATGTTCAGCTACATTCCATGCTTGTGACTTAAATTTTGTTCGACCACTATTTACAGTATCATGTACTTTTTGTTGCATTCACAGGATGAAAACCGAAGAGCAGAAGAACGTGGAAGACAGGGTTCCAATTACTTGTTCCACTTTTTCCAGTATCAGACCGAGAATGACTCGTACATAATATGGGCTTTCACAGCCGCAGTTTTAATCCACACTGCATCGATAGTGTACCAACGGAAACCTGATTTTGAAGAGCGCCAGCCCAGATTCTGGGCGAGAAGTCGCCAATGAATGTATACGAGATACAATATACAGTAGCCTTCACAGCTGTATAAGTGCATTTGCATCAATAACAGTACGAGCTACACTATATATTATAGGCGAGACCTTGATGATGTCATCAGGTTAGACTAAACATTATATGAAACTGTCAATTTGATCTGTAGCAGTCTTTCAGTTCTGTTGAGAATCTATTCTTCCTATTTGGGAGGGTTTTATTTGATTGCTTCGAACGGTTCCCATCAAACCCTTGTGCCCTCTGCCTAAATATGAATTGCAGTACAAAAGTTAGATTGAGGGTGTTAAAGATTTTGAAGAGCTGCATTGGTTCTTCACTTCTCTCCCTTCTGTCATTCATTCAACTACCTTATATATAGGCTTAATATGGAGAGAGAGAAAAAGAAAATCTTACTCTGGAGTATCAAGAACAAGTAAGATCAGTTATGTCCGGAGTTACAATAATTGTTAAGATTAACTAAATACTCTTATGTCTCATAGAAGTTGTCCACATCACTTACAACACGTAAGATAAGGTGAGTAATATTACATGACTACTTCAATGGACGTCCAAAATGAAAAAAATGAACGAACTTCTATAGTTATATTCTTTGCTGATGAGGTGTATATAACTCTGTTTAAAATGAAGACAGAGCCAAGTCTGTGAAAGATCTTACATTTCCTTCTCAGACATTCATCGAACTGTATGTTTGGTCATTAGTCAAATATTTTAGTCGAAAAGCCATCAAATACTTCTGACCAATAATGGCATAGGACCCTGTATCAGCATGGCAGACAAAGTATATAACGCTACTCATCTATGTTTGCCTTCAGTAAACTGAGAACCTCAACTTGAACATGTGTTCCAACAGTTCTGGAAAATCAGATATCCTGTTAAAATTAGCTGAAAGGGTCCGTGTTGTTTCCAAAACCGTAACTGCTCAAGCTTCTTTGGTTAATCAAAATTGCAAAAACGGAGCAGCTGTTTTGATTTGCTTGTTTGAAGATGAAAAGGGAGATGTTCGCGTATTTCTTACTAAGAGGTTGTCGACTCTCTCTTCTCATACTGGTTAGTTCAATTTAATTCGCTTTCTGTTTGGTTTTCTAAGTTCAATGAGGTTATAGATTTTACAAGTTTTTGTTTTCAGGTGAAATTTCTTTGCCTGGAGGGAGGAGGGAGAAAGGTGATAAGAATGATGTTGAGACTGCGTCGAGGGAAGCTTATGAGGATATTGGATTGGATCCTTCCATTGTTGAGATTGTTGCCGTACTCGAACCCATAACTACTACGGTATTGTTGGATTTTCTTTTCTTCAATTCAGTCTTGTGTTTTTTGTTACTGCTTCATTGATTATCTTTTTACAATTTGTGACTGATGGAAAAGAAAATCGTAGATTTGAGATTGTCTGATAAGTGTCATGAATCAAGATCAGTTCTGTTTTCAGATGTCAAAAGAATATCATAAATTTATAAATTTCACAAGAATCTCTCTGCTACTATTGCTGCGTTAGTTTGTCTCTAGGTTTTTTCTTGTGGCCATATCATTTGGGCATGTTGTTTTCACTCCCGTACATGATTCCTGAACTGATTTCTGATTAAATTTCACCAAGCATATTGGTTCAGTATATATGAACAGATGATTCGCCTATATTCTTTATTCCTATCTTTTATGCAAGAATTTACAAGTAGCATCGAGGGTGATTTGGTGACGGATAAAGCAAAGATAACACCTTGTAGACAATAACTCTGCAACTTCTACTGAAATCTTTCAATGCTTTACAATCCTGCTAGCTTGGCCTTACAAGTTACCAATGCGTAATACTGAAAGCTCTGGGTTTTATTCTTTGTTAAGGAACATATGTTCATTCCCTTTCTCACATGCCATTTCTGCACTTGAACACATAATTATCTGATTCTGCATTCTGATAGTTAAGAATATTCCAAGTCCTTTTTTTTGTAGCGAAATACAGATGTGTTTCCAGTGATTGGAATACTCTGGGATAAGAATGCCTTCAAGCCCATCCTGAATGCTGCTGAAGTTGATTCTATGTTCGATGCTCCTCTGGAATTGTTTCTCAAGGTTTGTCAACGCAGCTACATTTCTATTCTTGGAAGTCATTTCTGACTGAGGCAGCATTCACAGTATGATGTTGTTTTGCATGCACAGGATGAAAACAACAGGGTCGAGCAACATGAATGGCTGGGTTACAATTACTTCTTCCATTACTTTCACTATGAAGCCAAGATATGGGCTTTGACAGCTACAATCTTAGTTGAGGCTGCATCGATTGTGTACCAACGACCACCTAATTTTGAAGATTCTCAACCTAAATTTTGGAGCAGAAGCCGCTACTGAAGGAAGAAGTTGAAAAATCCTTGAAACTTCGACACACGAGGCTAGAGACAATATACAACTCATCTGTGAATAATCTGCAGAATTGTTGCTGTTGTAATCAGGTTGGTCGTATTATATCTCTGAGGCCTTGCTTCTGTCATCAGGTTAGACTAAACATGTACATGAGCGGATGAGCCTGATCTGCTAACTCGATTTGTAGCTGTTTGTTGATTCTGTTGAGAAATCATTCTTCATACGTTATTTCTTCGAACGGTTCCGTTAAAATCCTACACCCTCTGATTCAATGATTTACACAAAAGTTAGACTGAAGGTGTAAGTTTTGAATTCAGCTCATAATATTACAGAAATCTGTCTTATTCCTCCATTACTCAGTATAAAAAGAAAATAAATAAATGAAATATATTGTTGAAAAAGATTTGAACATCAGTTTCTGTGATGTCCATAAAAGTCAGAAAGTTTACCTAACACACTTATAAAGCTTAAACCTCATCTGATTACTCTTTGCAAGAACAAAAAAAAAAGTCAACACACATTCTTAATCTCAACATGTGTTCCAACGGTTCCGGAAAATCAGAAACTCTACTGAGATTAGCAGAAAGGTTGCGCCATAACAACTCCAATAACACTTCTCTTGATGCTTCCAACACCAATGCTACGCATTCAAAAGCTCTAGATTATTCGGTTAATCGGCATGGCAACAACAGAGCAGCTGTCTTGATCTGCTTGTTCGAAGACGACAATGGAGAAATTCGTGTGATTCTTACCAAGAGATCTTCAGCTCTCAATACTCATACTGGTAAGTTATATGCCCGGTCAGTTTGGTTATATAAGGTTAATCGGTGTAGGGACTTAACGTTTTGCCTGTGATTTCAGGTGAAGTTGCTTTGCCTGGAGGTAGAAGGGAGGAGGGTGATGATAATGATGCTCAGACTGCATTGAGAGAGGCTAGTGAGGAGATCGGATTGGATCCTTTGAGTGTCGAGGTTGTCACTGTACTTCAACCCTTGTTCTCTAAGGTACTGTTGGAATAAATAAAATAAAATCCATCATATGTTTTCTGTTACTGTTTCATTGATATACTTGATTGAATTGTTATGGTATATTGTTGTTCTAGCCGTGTTGGAAAAAGATTGTTCGCTCAGAATTCTTGTTATGGATCAGATTATTGTTGTTTGATATGCTAAAAGTAGGCCTTTTTCCCTTCTTGTATACTGTTTATCATTGAAGCTGAAGTCCGCGTTAATATACACAGAATCATGAGATTTTGAAAATTCGAGTTGTTTTTGTAGCGAAAGATAGTAGTCTCTCCAGTGATTGGAATACTGTGGGATAAGAATGCCTTCAAGCCTGTTCTGAATCCTGCTGAAGTAGAATCTATATTCGATGCGCCTTTGGAGATGTTTCTCAAGGTTTGTCATCTCAGGCCTCAGCTACATTTTCCACTTCCATTCAAGGCGGAATAAACATCATGATGTTGTTTTGCATGCACAGGACGAAAACCACAGAGTCAAGCAACACGAATGGATGGGTCACAATTACTACTTCCATTACTTTCACTACAAAGATGATCAGAATAGGTCTTATGTAATATGGGCTTTCACTGCTACAGTTTTAATTGAGACAGCATCGATTGTGTACCAGCGGCCACCTCGTTTTGAAAACACTCAGCCTAAATTTTGGGGCAGAAGCCACCTCTGAATGCTGAAGTTTGAGAATTCTCCGAACTCCAACTACGCATGATATATGAATAAAAGAAAATGTATTATGTGAATTAGCTGTATATGATGTTGATCATGAGCATGTAACTGTCAATCTTGATTTCTAGTGTCCATTGATTCAAAAGCTTGAAGGAGACATGTACCCACCATACGTACCTCTTTGGCTAGAAAAGATCAAGAATACACAGTTTCTTGACTCTTGATTCAGAACTCAGTTAGCACATCAGCTGGGTTGTGAATTATGAACATCTCTATAAAAGTATAAATAAACGTCGACCTTATTAGCTAGGTTATCAGCTAAATTCACTTGTAGTACATATTTATGCCAATCTCGATTAAGTTACTAACATTTCTCGGACATTTTGGAGCAGGTAATTCATCGCTGTAAAAAACATTTCTTCCTGATTAGGACCGTTCAAAACATTGGATGTTAATTCCAATTCCAATATCTTCATAATTGGACATCCGTTCCCCAGATGGTCTAAAACCGGATTGAACCGGAAAATTCATCGAATCGGTTTCCAGTCCCTTGTGTTGTGTAGACTTCATTTCGGTCCGGTTTAGAGCGATGACCACCTTAATCCTAACTGATCCTACTAAAATGTATAAGAGTCCTAATGTTTATGAGAGCTTTGAAAAAATACACAATTATATATAATTATACATTCAAAAATGAATTATCACAATAATATAAATACCCTATTTTCTTTTTTTCTTTCATTCCTTATTTCTTTTCTCTACCCACTCCTCTTCTTTTTTCTCTCTCTCTTTCCGATTACCTTTCCGGCGATATCTCCCCCGTCCGGCAACAATCTTAAATCCGATTGCATATTTGAGTAGCCCATGGTCCGATCTATCTTTTTATTGGTTTCGTTTTTTCATTTGGTCGACTTTGGAAACGGTTGGTCGAAATCCGGGTGTCTTCTCCAGCGATATCTCCGCCGTCCGGCCACCAATCTTAAATCCGATTTCATATTTGAGTAGCTCATGGCCCGATCTACCTTTTTATCGGTTTCATTTTTTCATTTGGTCGACTTTTGAAACGGTCGGCCGGAATCGGAGCTTTTCCAGTTGTCTTCTCCGGCGAATCTCGACTACACGACATATATAAGTCATTACCTTGTCGTTTCCTCAATTTTCAGGTTTCTTCTCTTGATTCTTCCATTTTTTTTATTTGGATTTGGCGATTTCTAATAATTTCTCGTAACAGTACATTTCGTGTGAAATTATTGATATTTGAATTTTAATTACGCATGTTTGACCGGTAATTATTGATGTTTATGTAGTTTCAGTTTGTTTAATCTTTAATTTTCATGCGTTTGTTGGTAGATCTTCATTGGATTTTTTTAAATTTGTTTAGGTTTTCATATAAATTCATGTATTTTTAGTTGTAAATAGATGATGTTGTGGTTACAAATTACTTTATAATTATGTTTTATGTTGCATTGGTTTTAGATTACCTATGTTTTTGCATAAATTGTACATATTTATGTGTAAATGGATGATGTTTTGTTATAAGCACATTATGTTCCACATCTTTGATTACTAGTGATTATTGACTAAATTTGCATATATTTATACTGAAAATGCTTATGTTTAACAGTAAGTTGGTTATGATTTATGTTTCATATGGTGAAATACCATTGTTTAATATATTTTTTTAATGTATATTATGCATATTTTGCCAAAAACTTTTTGTATAAAATTCGATGAATGTATGAATAGTATATTTTTATACTACAATTGTTGATGTTTAAAGTTGAATAGATGATGATTTAATATAGCCTTTATGTTTCATCTCTTGAAATTCTTATTTGTTCAGGTTTTTATGTGAATTGTGTATATTTAACCGTATTGTTGATGTTTGTCGGTTTTTCAGAGATTATGTATTTTGTAAAATCGCTATGTAAATTTTCAGTGTTAATTGTGCATGTTTTTACTGTAATTGTTGATATTGAATGTTAAATAGATTATGCTGTTGGTGTTTTTTTTTTCTGGTTTGTATTTACCATTAATTGCATATGTGTATATTACAATTGTTAATGTTAAAAATTAAATTATTGATATTTTTGTTGTATATACTAGGTTCATAAAAATGGGTCAAATAAATATAACGATTGATGATAAAGATTAGGACTGCGTAACGGACGGATACGGATCAATCCGCATCCGTTTGACCGGATATTCGGTCAAACGGATGGAAAAATAGTCCATCCGTTATCCAATCCGTTCCGAGCGGATTGGATACGGATAAATCCGGCGGATAACGGATAAATTCGGTGGATATCCGTATCCGGTAAATTTAAAGAAAAAGAAAAAAAAGAGAGAAAAAGAAGAAGAAGAAGAGATTAAAACGCATGCTCCATTCCCAAACCATCCTTCTCCACAAATCTCGAGCTCGTCGCCGCCGCTAGCTCAACCACTACTCCGTCATGGCTCCAGCTTCACCGATGGAGAGACATAGCCACCTCGTCGACAACGCCACACAACCACCTCCAGTATTACCAAACCGGAGCTTCCCAATTGACATAGCCTACAGATATCCCAATCAGATACCACTAGACAATATAGACATTAGACAGCAAACAGCAGCAGCAACAAACACAGTAACTCGAATCACCGAAATCCTAGCAGACATATAGACATATAGACATTTCGCAGACATTCAGACATTACTCGATTGTGAATATAGAATTTCAGGCCACTGCTCGCAAACATTCCACAAATCTCGTAGACATATAGACATTACTCGATTGTTCTAGAACCTCCGAAAACCCCAAAACCTGTCCTAACTCAAATCACTGAAATCCTCCATTGAAATCGGTCAATCAACCAACCAAGAAGACGGACTGTGGGACTGGAGTAGAAGACGGACTGCGGGAATGGAGAAGAAGAATGGCCGTCCGGAGAAGAACTGGAGAAGAAGAATGGAGAAGAAATGGAAAAGAAATAGTTGGCTGCTCCTAAGAGAATTAGGGTAAAATGTAAAATAACAAAAATACCCATGTCTAACGGATAAACGGATATCCGCAGATATCCGGCATATTTATTCGTTTATCCGTTCAAAACGGATGAAGTAAAATCTCATTCGCGATCCAGTCCGTTTTTTTAACGGATCGATCCGTATCCATCCGTTTTCAAGGATAACGGACCGGATTTATGGATCCGGATGAAATGAGCCGCCCTAATAAAAATGGAGACGTTAATGGAGGAGTCGACGAATAAGGGTTGAAAGGTAATTCTAGTTTGGATATAGTGTTTTCCCGAGTCCTGACTTTAAGCACAAGCTTAAACACATTCTCACGAACCACAAAAAGAGATCCAGACAACTTCATTTACATGTGTTCCTACAATTCCGGAAAATCGGAGAATCTCCAGAAATTAGCTGAAAGGCTCCGCCTTTACAAACCCAACAACTCTTCTTCTTCCGATGTTTCCAAAGATACCATAATCAAGGTTGAAGATTCAACAAATCAAGATTCTATCCCACAATTCAAGAAAAAATCTGCTGCTGTTTTGATATGCTTGTTTGAAGATGACAACGGAGATCTTCGGGTAATTCTTACCAAGAGATCTTCAACTCTATCTTCTTATTCTGGTAAATAGTAATACCCATCTATTGCTACTGTCATTTTTCATGGGTTGTAGCAATTCATTGGACATTGGTGATTTCAATTTTCAGGTGAAGTTTCTTTACCTGGAGGTAAAACTGAAGAAGGTGATGAGAATGAGTCTGAGACTGCTTTGAGAGAGGCTAAAGAGGAAATTGGATTGGATCCTGCAAATGTTGAGGTTGTTGCTGTACTCGAAACCTTTTACACCAAGGTTGGACTTTCTTTATTAGAATTCGAGTTTATATTTTCAGTTTCTGTTTTATTAGGATGCTTGTTTTACTGTGTTAATCAAGTCAGAATATTGTGCTTCAATGGCATGATCTTGAATCAGACACTTGTTAATCAAGACAGAATTATCGATTTTTAGCACATTTGAAGCTCTTTTGCAGCAAAATATAGCTGTATCTCCAGTGATTGGAATACTATGGGACAAGAGTGCCTTCAAGCCTGTCCTGAATGCTGCTGAAGTGGAATCTCTATTTGATGTTCCTTTGGAGATGTTTCTCAAGGTATGTCAACCCGGTCATATATTTTGTTTACATTGGAGTCGATAATCACAGTGACGTTTATGTTTCCATGTATTTACACACAGGATGAAAGCCGAACAGCAGAGGAACGTGAATGGATGGGTTGCAGTCATCTGCTCCATTACTTTCAGTATCAAGCTGAGAATGAGTCCTATGTCATATGGGCTTTCACAGCTGGAATATTGATCAAGGCAGCATCCATTGTGTACGAACGACAACCTGAGTTTGAAGAGCGCAGACCAAAGTTCTGGAGCCGATTTTAAGTTTTAACCATGAACACTGAATTTGAGAATATTTGGAAGCTCAGATCATCAGATAGTAGATACAATGCAATGCATCCGTGTGTAGGTTTATATAGTTCTTGTGAATTCATCAAATTGTGGTTAAAGTTTTTTGCATTTGTAACTCTTACCCTACAAGATTTATACATTGGTTGGTTCATGCAGCATTCATTATAAGAGTTGCTGAGTTGATACTGAAATTATAAACCTTTTGCATAAGAAAGAAATGGGTACAGGAAAACAGAGCAAACTTGTGTAGCACAAGTAGCAAGCTCAAATACAGGTGTAAACTTTCAAACTCTGACTCTAACTTACATGTTCAACAGTCTCTACAAGAGCCAATCAGACCCAAACTTAAATAATCCAATTTGTTCTTTCATTAATATTAGTTAAAGAAAAACGGAGCTCAAGAAGAAAAGGAGAAAAACAAAAAAAAACCAGAGTAGCAAATAAATTATTTGCAACATAGAATTTACACACTGATTATACAAAGTTTCCAGTGGATTCAGCCCCTCCCAGCATTGCCATGTCGTTGGTTTCTGAAGTAACTCAGAAGTTGTTGAGCCTGAAAATCATAAAACCAAATGAGTAATCAACCTTTAGGAAAAACACAGCAATTGCGATGCAGGATATAACAGTCAAACAGTCGAAGTCAAATCATTGCAGTTAAACACTGAATGCAGAAAATTTATTTGACACAGATGGATGGCAAAGTGAATTTACATGTAATTTAGTGTAAACAACCAACATATTTATATAAACCACATTACCCACACACTTGTAGTAGACAATAAACTCTTCCTGCGTTCAGAGTCAAATTTTGCACGAGCACAAGGAGTAGGGCAGAGAAGTTTAAGGTGACAAAATTCAACCTTAATGTGAAGAAAGTACTGGGTCACTAAAAATGAAAGAGTTGACGTAAAGCTTAGGTGTGACATACTCCCACCGTCCAAAAATAATTGTTAGATTTATTTTTTGTCACGGAAATAAGGGATGTAATATCATATTGATATATATATGGTATAAGAGAGGTAGGTAGCCATGATAAAGAAAGAAAGGAAAAGATGAATAGATGAGTGAAGTGATGTATGTAAAGATGTATATATAGTACGTGTTATGACAATGATGGTATTTACAAACTAGAATGAAGTAACGATTTCATGGGATGCCAAATATGTACCAATTGATTTGAGACGGCAGGAGATATTGTAAGTTGTAATTTCATTTTTATTTATTTTTTGCCACCAAGGTTATCTTGTTAATTGCATTCTCTTTTGGATCTCATACAGGAGAACAGTAATTTTATAAACCTTTCAAGCTTGTACCAAAACTCGGGTCTGGCTGGCTCTGGTCAATAATTTGCATGTTAAACAAATAAAGGTAAAGCATATGGTTCTGGGAACTTTACCTTCTCCCTGGCTCTCGGTGTCCCGGACTGTGACAGTGCCACCAATGGAGGAACTGCGCCTTCCTGGAGAACCATGTTGCAAAATCTACTGCTGTTAGTGCATAACTGGAGTAGAGCAGCAGCAGCATTCTCCTTACCTCTTCCAGAACCAAGCTCAACAACTTCAACTAGGACAGGGATTCCACCTTCCTGACCAATTGCATTCCTCCCCTCATGAATAGTGGCCAGATTCGATAAAACAGCCACTGCCTTATCAACCATCCCAAATGCAGGATCCATCAGTTCGACAAGGTATTTCACGGCACCAGCCTGTACAATACGACCTTTGTTGTCGTGATGTATTGAGAGGTTGAACAAAGCAGTAGCTGCATCTTTCTTGCCTCTAGGGGTTCCATTTCCTAGTAAATCAACCAAGGGCTGGATTGCTCCCGATCTTCCAATCAATACTTTATTCTCTCCCATAACTGAGAGGCTAAAGAGAGTAGCAGCAGCATTCTCCCTAGCCTCCGGGCTCCCTGTTTGAAGGACATGGATCAGGGGTTCAATTGCTTCAGCATTTGCAATGGCAGCCTTGTTATTATCATTAATTGATAGGTTGAGGAGAGCAGTAACAGCATTTTCCTGTATTGTCAAGTCTTCTGAGCGAAGCAGGCCGACCAATAAGGTGATACCACCACAATTCGCAATTATGATCCGATTGTCCATATTATGCTTAGCAAGTAATCGTAGTTCAGCAGTGGCCTTTGTCTGTGCCTCAAGTGTGCCAGTCTTAAGGTCTTCCACATGCTTCTTCACTTGGTTTTCAATTTCTAAGAGCTCAGCCCTTGATTCAACTGTTGGAGATGACACCACTCTTGGCACAAACCTATCAGAAGGCCTGCGCCAAATTGTTTGTCCACGATATCTAGTTTCAAGCCTGGATGGAAAACTAGGTTCCCTCTGTGGACCATTTAAGTTAGCAGCCGGCTCGCGCTCAGCTGCAAGCTCCCCAGAAACATCACTAGCAGCGCGTGATGCCTCTTCATCATCATCAACTGCTGTTCCCTGAGACATATTAGAATCTGAATGGGTGCTGGAAGCTGAACCAGTTCGGCCGTGACGATGTGATAAACGCTCATCAGCATTGACCACACCATTTCTAGCTGGGGACATTAAAATTCGACCACCAGGGTTCAAATTTCTCTCTCCTGAGTAGTCTGACCTGTCTACAGAGCTTCTTGTTGGCAGTCTTTCCATGTCTGAACCATGTCCATTTACAACTGCATCTGTCAAAGAATCCTCGGACACTGATCGCGGATGAGATGGAGACCTGCCGTCTCTCGTAGCTGCAGAAGATGGAGTTGAATTTCTCAGTGGAGAGCCTGCCGAACGAGCCGGAGTGATAGACCCATTCAACCTCCTCGCACCAGACTCGGCATTTGCAAGTAGTGAAGAAGGTCGGTTCATATGGACCGATGTCGTCGGATCAGGCAACTTAACGTTGTTAGATTCACACCAGTTTGCAATGAGTGCCTTGACAGTGTAATTAGGAATAAGATTTGTGTGTGCCAAAGTTTGCCGAGTCTTTGGGCATACAGTGAGTCCGAGCTCAATCCACCGCCGTATGAAAGCCCGCTCATAAGTTTGTCCAGATGCAACAATCACAGGATCAGTCATGAGTTCAAGCGAAAGAGGGCAACAAAAATCAGCAGGTATTTCAACAGGGTTACAGGCTTCTGACTGTTTCATCCTAACAAGGAGCTCGTGCATGTGGGTAATTAGGGAAATTATCTGATCTATATACTCGACTTCACCGGTCTTTTCAGCTTGTTCAGCATTTTCTTTCAATTTCTCAAGGGCCACGGCCTCAATCAGAAGCTCTTGGTTTGACTTTAAGCTCAGGCTATCAGCAAGACTAGCCAAGCTCTCTGAGCTTGCCCCAGAACCCTCAAACTGATCCTTGACAGCTTTCGTGATTATCGGTGATATTTGTTCAGATGTTGTGTGCTTGATCTTCTGTATGTAATGCTATAATAAAAAAGAATGCATAAAATCAAAACCCTTAAAGACAAAACAAAGAGAATGCATAAAAGCAATAAATTATTTAAATTTCACCCCATAACGCAAAACCCAGAAAGCCAACACTAAAATATTTCTTATAAGATGGAGGGGAAGAAGCTATTAGCTATTAGAATTTGGGTCCATTACCTCAAGAGACTCAGTATTCAATTCTGCAGGTAAACACTGGCCAGAAGCTTTCAGATACTCTAGGATTTCCAAACCGTCAGTTCGGACCTTCTCAATAAGCAGATCAACCTGTAAAACCTATATGACAAGGAACAAGTACCACACTACAAGTTAGTCAACCAGCTAATGATCATATTTCCCTATGGAAACAGCATTTTTAAAGTCAAATATCTTATCACATACAAAGTAGACTTTACTCATCAGCGGTTGCCAGTTTTCAAATATCTCTCTCAATTCCTCCACTGATTGGCTGAGCTGAGCAAAAGCTTTTTGAACCTCTTCATCAGAAGCACTATCAGCATCACTAAGCGCTCCAAGAATTGGCTTTAACAACTTCAGTATATCTGCAACCCTATAATAATATCTCTGAACCGGCTCGCATTCTATGCCTTCAGAAGATGATAAATGGATAAAACTGGTGATGCTGTTGAGAATTGATTCTAACAATGATATCTCCATCCTTGGCTACACCCAAGCAACTGTTTGTCTATACATCAAAAAGGAAAGCATAAGCAATTATCATCTAATTGTCTTTTAACAAAAAGAACACTAGAAAAAGTTGACACTGAAATGATATGCATAACCAAAACTGTTCACTCAGGATCTGGAAATTTAGTGGTAAGGCCTTGTTAAGCAAAGCTCGTTAATAAAGTAGAGACGATGAAATGAAGAGAAACAAAATTAAATGATTAAGAAAAAACAGAGCAAAGCTGGTTATATTTTATGCAAGTCGCACAGAACTCTCACATTGAAAGGACCTCAATGTAGTCATTTCAGCAAGGTCATGAAGATGCACTTGGGAGATCAAATTTAGGAAGAAGGGACAATAGGGAAATGGTTTGAGATAGTAACAATAAAGCATCAGGATTCTGTGCATGTTGCCTGAAGTAATATCTAGAGAGAACATTAGTAACTGTACGGGTCAGTGGATAGATTCTAGTGCTTCTGTCTGGAAGGTGACACAACAAGGTGAAGGACGATAACACATGTAATCTTGTGGTATTATTATACAGATACTGGAAAAATTCTGCAACTGTTAAAGTAATTGTGCAATGCTTTCTTCATGCAAAACATAATATAATAGAAGAGTATACAAACTCAAGGAAAGTGTATCGTAGTAATGTTTTGACATTCAATATACAGAAACAGGCAGACCTCCATATTAATATTCCATTTCCCAAAACCCAACAACAAACACTGAAACACAAAATAAAACTAATCCCACAACACGAGAGTAGCAAACAAAATCAGTAAAGTAAAGCTTCAAGAACACACAATCCGCCACTCTGAGACGACATTCTCTATCTGATTCTGAAACATATCATATGTGGAAAATAAAATATGCTACTTCAGTTGGCTGTTTAGCAAACTACT
Organism: Plantago elongata; assembly: GCA_036897095.1. Lineage (NCBI taxonomy): Eukaryota > Viridiplantae > Streptophyta > Magnoliopsida > Lamiales > Plantaginaceae > Plantago > Plantago elongata. The sequence goes on from JAYMSP010002078.1 coordinate 16,491, forward strand.
TCATAAGGTAGCTGGTAGCAGATAATTAGGTAGCAGACAACTAATTGATTTTTATGAAGTGTCTAGTAAATTAGCTGATTTACTAAATATGGGATGTAAAACAAAAGGGCTATCTTAGCTATTTTGTTCAATCAATTTCTTAAGAAATCAAACCTTACCTTATAACTAGCCACCAGAAGAATCAGCAAAGATGATCTAAACCTCCATTCAACGAGACTCGCATTCTAGCAACTCTCTCAAATTTGATCTAAGCAAAGAAGCAAAACAAAATTCAATCATTTCGTTACATAATAAATGAATTTGAAAACCTGCAAACAACAATTAAGCATAAATGCATCGTAAATCACGAGCGGCAGCTTACAGTGCCAAAAGGACGACCGAAGCGGATAATTAAGATGGAGAAACGGAGAAAATTGAGAATTCTTCGAACAGTAAAGGAAATTAGGGTTTTGGGAGGAGTTGGGTGATTTTGCAATCTCTGTTGAGCCTTCTCTCCCTCTCTATGATTTGAAAAGGGGAGCAGAAGTCAGAAGTGTGTTTGCAGTATCGAAATCCAGCTAGCTAGCTCAATCGGCAGAAGAAGAATCTGTTGAGTTGGGTCAAATCACATGAGCTGCTCTAACGCGTCAAATCGTGAATAACGAAGAGAGGCGACGAGTGTGTGAGGCGAACGGAGAGTGATGAGGCGGTGACGAGTGGTGGTGGTGGTGAGGTGGGACGACCAAGTCAACTGCCGGACTGTGTGGGAGCGATCGATGTCGATTCTGTTGGAGACGAAGTCATTTTTTCAAATGTCGGGCACCTATTTTTACTCCTTTTAGTATTATTTCGTTTTTGTATTCAAGTACTATTATTCTTTTAGAATTATTCTAAAAATAATATGAGATAAGAACGATTTTTTTATTAGATATGAAATTTTATTTTTTTATATTATAATTCACATACCCTAAATGTAAAGATTAACATATTTAAAATAAAAATTCACAGACAACGTAAAAATTCACAGACCTTAAATAAGAACCCACGTACAACGTAAAAATCCACGGACAGTACGTCAAAATTCACAGACGAAGAAATAAAAATTCACGATCCTAAATAAAAAAGTAGAATATATAATAAAAAAATCACTCCGTCTCTAGACTTTGTAATTATTAAAATGAGAATTTAGTGTACGGGAAAGATATACGATATTATGATGTGTTGATCGATATGACAAACAAATTGCCTGAGAATTCGTTTAAGAAAGACAACACAAAAAATTCAGACATTAGCTAATTAGATTTTTATATTTCCGTCTCATAACTTGTTTATATTGTTTCAATTTAGTCATTCAATTCAATGCATCATGGATTTTTTGAAACGGGTAAAAGGTGACTTGAACCCCTAATCTATTGGTTAGAGTGAAGAGTCTTACCAATTGAGTTGCGATTCGATATCAACGCTTCATGTTAAATCCTTCATGTTAATAACAATTACATTCTTCATATTATGGTATGTAGATTATTTATTTAGAAATCAAATTGGATTATTATAAAAAAATAATATTATCAAAACGTTTATGATATTAAAAATTAGTATTTTTAATAATAACATACTGGAAAACTTTGTGTATTAGTTTAGGATATACGTTAAAATTTTGTACATTACTCTCGAAATCTGATACATTGCAATGTGTTCACATTTTCCATTACTATTATTTGGAAATCAAAGTTGTTAACAAGAAGTTATGAGTTTTAAATTAAGAATTTTAAGAACGATTCATGACAATATTATGTGACAGATGGAAATTTTTAATATGCCCCATTCGTCGAAAAATAGGAAAATGTAGATTACAACAAACTTATGTGCAGAAAATAGAATCATGGCCACGACCATGTATACATTTTACTGCACAATAGATCCGATTTATAATCTGTGTAATTGACGAAAAAGACAATTGACCTAATTAAAATAAGAAACTCCAAAATGGACAAAAATCTAATTTTCCACATCTAAAGTGAAGAATGGGTCCATTTACTCCAAATCTTAGGTAAACCACTAAAGTAGAGTTGGTTAATTTTGATAATTTCTGGTCTGGTATCCAAGAAGAATCCGCAGCCACATACCACTACCCTACCCAACCCAACCCAACCCAACCATGTGGGCGGCGCCACCACCCACATGGCCGGCAACTATCGCCACCACCCAACCACCGCTCCGCCGCCAACTCTACACCCGCCAGCTGAGAAAACAAGTTGGTCCTCCTCTCAGATTTAAAGCGGAGTTAAAATCAGAGCAAGAATCAGGACCAATTGAACAAGAAGATACGCAACCTCAGCAGCTGAGTGCTGCAGATGTGTTGATAGCACTTGAAAGAAGAGCCAAAGTCAAAAAGGCCAGCAAACAACGGAAACAAGAATCGAGCTTTGCCAGAAGAAAAACAAGAGCTGGTGGTAATCAACAAGGGGCAGTGCCTATGGTTGTTGATGATTTCAGTAATGTTAAGCCGATTTCCGTAATACCCGAATGGAGTCAACGGTTGCAGGATCTCGAAACAAGACTTGAACAGCTCATATATACATAGTTGATTGACTGGTTCTTGCTTCTTGTGTATCAGTCTGTATGGATGTTGATTTATGGTACATTCATTAGATATTATTATGTAAAGTGACTGCAGTAATGGATTGAATACATGATACATTACCACATTGGATTTGCAGCTTGCTTTACTGAATTACTTATGTGATTGTATCAGATATCGGAGTTTTTGGCTCATGTCCTGGTCGGGATTTAGCATGTTTAGCGAATGAGCCAAACAAAACAGTACATAGTGGTAAAGACACTTTTGAAAGCTCTAAACTGTCCTTTATACAGGAATGTGGAGACAACATACGACAATCAACAATTATACAACTAGCTAATGGATCCTTATGAGTCAGTTCCAACTCCAGACGAACTGCACAAGCGAGAACAGGCCTAAGGAGACAGGGTAAAGGATGATTGCCAGTATGCTAATCCATCCAGGATAAGTTTTTCGGAAAAATGCAAAAGCGCCTATGATGAAACAAACCACTAAAGTTGTTAGCACTTCTGCTGAGAAATCAAATGCCAATCCTTTTGCATATACAATTGTCAGCAGAGTTGACATTCCTGCGATGTTGTTCATAATGACTTTGCCGTATAACTGCAAGTAGAATCACATGTAAGTACGCTAGTCAGCCTGTGAAAACCCCATACTCAGCTTTATCAGTATGATACTACTACAGTACATATGATTGAAGATGGCATGCATACCTCTTGAAATGCCAAAGAAGCTGTTGTATGGACCGGCGCCTGGATTGTTTGATATGTAGCCATTCCGCATGTAAAGAAAGGCACCACAATAAATGAAATGCAGAATGACGGTATTCTCATGGCATACGATAACTGCAGAATGCCAACCATGAAAGGTCCTCCGAGGAAAGTCATTATAGCTATGCCAAGTATAATCTTAAATACAGATTTAAAAAGATCCCACCTGCCATACACCCGGTGTTGCCACACAATCTGCGACCCACAGTTTAAATTAGTGAATGATTATATAGCTAATAAACAAAATCAACAGGGAAGATGATACTCACATCATAGTACTTTCCTATACTTTCTCTCTTGTCTAGCGTATTTGAAGTAATAACGGCCTTGTGCAGCCATTTCTCTATACCCTCGGAAAATTCTGCTCTGTCAATCAAATTGTTGCCGTCTTTATCAAAAGTTTTGAACAGATCCTTCACTACATTTTCATAAGTCACTTGGGTTTCTCCAAAGTTGACATTCTTTATAAGTTGCTCTAGTTCAGATGGGGATATCCCGTTGCTTCCATCAGAATCATATTTCCTAAAGAGACTGCCAGAAAATAACTAGTGTAAGGAGACAATCAGAGATTGGTAACAAAAAAAGTAACATGTCAAGATAAACTATAGTAAGAAAGAACAGGTTTACATTTTAATTTGTTCAACATTTGGCTTCCCATCAGATGTGACAAGTGATTCCGATTTCAATATATGATTTTCGGCATGCTTTAAGATCATTGACATTACACGCGCCCTTTCCTGGTGATCTTTCAGTTTGTTCTTCTTCAACAGACTAAAAATCTGTGGACCACAACAATAGATGGTTAAAGAAAAAGAAGAAAAGCTTCATTAGCATTGTAACATAATACAGATATGGAAAGGGCACTTGCCTCTTGAACTATATTACTTGAACTGTCCCTGCTATTTTCAAATAGCTGGTTTTCACCTATCCATTTTTTGCAACCATGTATGAATTCATCCTCGGTGATGTTCTTGTCATTGTCAAAGTTGAATGTCTTCATTATTTCTGAGACAGCAAATTTTTCACTGACTTTGATCTTCCCAGTAGTCATGAATTCTTCCACGAGCTTTTTAACTTCAGCCTCCGTTACGCAATTGTCAGAATCTGTATCTACATCAGCGTACAATCTGTCGAATATTGAGAAACAAATGAGCATGCACTGGGGTTCCAAACTTCCAAACATGTAAATCAGATATCTCTATTTTTTTGGGTTACTTTTTCATGATATCAATGTTATGTTCCCCTCTTTCATCTACAAACTCTCCATGATTTTGCAGTTGCTTCAAGAATTCTGTTCTCAGCTCATGTTTCATGTGGTGTAATTGGCCTTTTTGAATCGACCAAGGATCCTTTATCTGAAAAATGAAAAATCAAGCATTAACAGCTCTGGACGGCCAATAATGGAAGAAAGGTTATACATAACGGCAAAAAGGTTAGCCAGCTACCTGATAAATGAAGTATGCAACTAGAAATAAGAATGACACAATTAGAGCTACCAAAGTGACAATCTCATATGTGGTCTTAAAAATGGTATCGAGCTGCACGATAAAGTAAGGAATCAATGACAAAAGCATTATCCCAGCTGTATACTGAGTCTTTTCATCAATTGTAACAGCAGCATTATCTGGAAAAAAGAAACTGTTGTCAGGTAAATATGCATCGAAAAGTTCTTTTTGTTTCTCTCAATTATCATTTATCAGCGAGGGGCCAAACCTTTCAAGAGATCAAATGTATTTTCTACTGAAAAGCGAAAACCTCTCGAAGCAGGCTCCTCAGTATTACTGCCGGTTCCATTAACTTCACCTCTCGAAGCAGGCTCCTCAGTATTACTGCAGGTTCCATTATCATGAATATATTTTTTACCACACATGACACACACAGCCCATTGCACTGTAAGGGTGAAGACGGTGATTCCTGCATATATAGCCACTCCAACTGATACCATAGATTGTGCGCCTTCTTTGCTACTGAAAACTCCAGATGCTGTATCCATCATGAAACATAAATTGAGTGAATAAAGATAGTCTATCATTCAAGTATGACCCAGTTTATGCCATCAAAAGTCAAGGAGTTGGGCAAACAGAAGAATTTAAAAAAAAAGCATGAAGTTATGTTCCCTACTTCTGAGTCTGATTTGCAGATGAAATTAAAACATCTTGATTTAACTTGTAAGTTCTAAGTGGGATGAGGAGTTAAAGGCTCCTGGAATACAAAAACACGCAGCTAAATCCAAACAGTCCTTAGTCATATCTATATCTATACTAGTAAAAATGAATGCAAGAAGTTATACAGAATAACAGATTAAAATCACAACAGAAGGTTTTATGAACAAAAGTTCTTAAATTGACGATCATTGACTTACCAATCATCAGCATCATTGATGGTAACGACATAAGGATAGTAAGTATAAAACCACCAACTTTTGCAGCTGTGTCATTCAGATTTGGGACAGATCCAATGATATTAGCAAGCATTACACTCCCACTGCCTATCATCATTCCCCCATGTATGAGTAGACCCTGATAGACCAGTATCATGAACACGTACCCCCAAATATTTTCCACACATGGAAGGAACCCATACTGATGCTCGCATGTACTTGGAAGTTGTAGAGCAGTATTTTGAGCAACGCGTTGGTGAACTCCGTCTGAGATCAAATCACTACTAGAATTAGTGTTCAGACTCAGAATTCGGCCTTGAACTATGGCTATAGGAAAGATGAGCAAAATTAAGCAAGATACATAGAAGGCCATGGCTGATAAGTGAAAACTGCTGCCAAACCGGAAAAACTTGTTTGAAACCAGATGAAGACCAGGGTACTTAATATAACAATTGATAATGCCAGCAAATGTGAGTGTGACTTGGATCTTAATTAATACTACTAGGTTTTGACAATGTAAACATACATTTTTTATTCATCCAGGCTGCATTGTAACAACTTATAACATGTATTTTGATTAAATTATCACTGATAAAATAGAGTAAAATGCTGTCATGTTACTAAAACACTAGAAATGCACTTATGTCACAGGATATTACATCAGCAACTATCTGCAAGTGTAAAGGTATGTACTGTGTTCAAAAGTCAACCTCCACCAGTTGATTGTTATAACTTATAATAAGCATGTTGGAGCTATTTCGACATTTTTTATTCATCCGTTCTTTATATAAATCCTCAAAGTATGCATTAATTCACAAGTTACCATGTTGCAAGAAGGCTTGCTTGTTTTATGTGTGCAGGTATATATAGGGTGGTTAAAGAGTTCCCAATCCATTCATGCATTATTATTTCCCAATTAGGCAAACTATATATTTGGCCTAATTGACATCTTCTTTACAATAAATCTGACAGTGGTAGTATGATAACCAAATTATAGCTAAAGCAAGTAGTCATATCGTACTACACAGGTTTACCTGCAAACAAGAAAATTTTGATAAGTTGTGCAGATTACTATCCACTACACGATAGCTATGCAAGTGTACAGTACGTTTGGAGGAATTAATACAACTCCTGGTACTCCGTTTTTCGAGTTAAGTTTCAGCCTACAGAAACAAGAAAAATATCAAAATAATTCTGGAAACTCTTCCAAGGAACATTTAGTTAAAGGGTTCCCAATCCATTCATGCATTATTATTATATACATGTGCTTATTTCAGAGAATACGCAAAGAAAAATACAACATTGAAAGGCCATAAAACATATTTCAGTACTTCAGTTCCAGTTCAAGAAGAACTCAACAAAATAAAACAAGGCCAGGGAGAATGGATAGAGAAAAAGCGCCAATACACAACTCCAGATTGGATAGCTTCTTCTTGAGTATGCAAGAGTGCCGATAATGGCACATACAACCAAAATTGTGAGCACTTCTGCTGAAAAATTAAATGTCAATCCCTTTGCTGTTACGATTACCAAGAGTGCTGTCATTCCTGAGACATTGTTCATGATGACTCCACCATATATCTGCATGTTAAAACCACAAGTTCAGCTAGGCTAATAATACAACTATGTAAGTTCATATTATTTCAGAAAACTATAAATCAGTGTACTACTATACTAGTATACCTCCGAGAATGTCAGAGAGGCCATAAATTCGGTCTTGTGTCTGGAGGGCAAGATTGCTTTAAATGCTGCTGTTGCGTTCATTGCCAATGGCACTATCACAAACGAGATGCAGAATGATGGTAAGCTCATGGCATATGATAACTGAAGGATGCTAGTGATGAGAGGTCCTCCTAGGAATGTCAACATGACAATGCCGAATAAAATTTCAAATATGGATCTAAAAAAGTCCCACTGTATATACTTTTGTTGTGTCCATACTATCTGCAATACACAGAACATAAAAATTGATTCAGTTATTGAAACAAGCAGGTCTCAAAAAACATCAACTTAGGCAAAACATGCAGATTTGCTCACCTCATGGTACTCATCGATAGCTTTAGTCTTATCCTGTGCATTTGAAACTCTTATGGCCTTATCCACATACTTTTTCAGTCCCGCAACGAATTCAGGTTCATCAATTGTATCATTGTTATCCGTATCAAAATCTTTAAGCATATCATGTAGTACATCCTAATATTTCAGTTGAGTTTGTCCAAACTTAACAGTCTTTAGTAGATTCTCTAGTTCAGATTTTGATATTGAGTTGTCTTCATTTGAATCAAATTTCCTAAAAAGACTGCCAGAAAATAACCATGTTATTAGAACTCTGTCGAACATCAAGTAAACAGAAAATAAGGAAACAAAGAGGCGATAACTATGAAAATCTTACGCCTTAATTTGCTCGTCATTTGGCTTCCCATCAGCAGTGACAAGTGATTGGGCCTTGAGTAGTTCGGTTTCAGCATGTTTTAAGATCTTCGACACTACAAGTTCCTTTTTTCGGGGATCATCTTTGTCCTCTTTGAACAGAGTCAGAAGCTGCATATTGAAAACAAACTGTATCAAACATGCTAATTCTGAATCAGTCTTTGACATAATGAGCAAGAAGCTATTCCAAAAGTTATTAGGCCACATTCTTTAGATAGCAGAAACACAGCACATTTATTGATACTATCATAGATCAACTAACAAGATTGATAAAAAAATGAATAAGTTATTGGAACATGTACGAAATTGTTAGAAAAAAATGTACAAGAGTTAGTATTGGGTTAGACTATTATAGGCTCAATTGTTACGGATTCTCTATAAGTTTTTTTCTCTTGTATAAATACATGATTGTACTCTCTCATTTAATACATTAGAATAAATCATATTTTATTCTCTCTCAACACGTTATCAGTACGGTAGTTCGTGCTTAATCAATTTACCCATCAAATCATACACTGCGCGTTATCACGAAGTAAGAGAGAGAGAGAGAAACAACTTCTCCCGACAAAAAGGAAGAAGGGAAGCTAACCGACAAATCAAATACTTCAATCGGTGGATGCTTGTGATTCGTGAATTCAAGGATCACTAATCTCATCTGGATGCCTTCTACAGTTCTACTATAATAATGATTATTACACATTATTTAATTCACAAGCTATTGATTCACTAATATATTTGAGCTCATTATTTTCATCTTCAATTTCGCAGTCATTGCCGTGTGATTATCATACTCACGGATTAGAAAATTTGGACGACACGACCATTGTGTTAACGAGAAAGGCATCGCCCTATCGGGAATTGCTTATCGAGGTGATATCTCTATTTCTTATATCCGGTTTATGATGATGGTATATTATATTTTGATTATTAACTTTTCATTATAATTATTCATTGTGATTACTGTGATATCATTTTATCAAAAACATTAAATATTGAATATGTGATAAAAAAATATTATAGATCGAAAGTGCTCAAGAATTGATAATTGTAAGTTTTAGAAATTCCAAAGAAGTATGGAATAATCAACCGATGTTGTTGGAATATATGATATATCACGCACATCCATACGTTGATGGTGATGTAAATAAAGTGTGGATAACCAACCGATGTAATTGGATATATCAAAACCACTTATGTTGTGAGACAGATGATGATGATAAGAAAGAAAAGCATGCAATATATTTGATGCATCTAATATGTTAATTTTTTTAATAAATTGAACTTTGTATTAAGAGAAAAATGAAAAGAGAGTACTACAAGAAAAGTGAAGAAAACTCTCAAGCCGGGTAGTCAAGAGAGAAAATAAACGTAAAAGCGAAAGCGAACAATGGAAGTCGCCATCTACCCAAAATTACCCTCATCGGTCATATCCCCAAGACCCCTGCGCAACAGTTTGCATAGCTTTGAGGGCACATGTAAAAGCCTCCGTTTCCATTATAGGCGCATAAGATGGAACAAATCCATTAACATAGTTTACCCTCATCCCCACCTTCGTCTTAACTCCCATTGTCCTCTTATAACCACTTTCCTGTAAAACATTTTTTCCAGCTGCCTTTGTAAAGCTTCTAGTAATTCTTTTCTGACTAACCGCTAGAGGGCCCTTGTCTTGAGATAATCTAACAGCAACTTCATTTTCACTCGCATCATCTGAAATGTGATTATTTACTGCTGATACTTCCTTCTCCTTTTCCGCAACTGAACAATCTGCAACTTGTTATGCAGACAAAAAGTTTAGTGCTTCGAAGTTTCCTTCAGCCTCTGATACCACTGCATCTGATTCTTCAATAGCCTTATC
>JAYMSP010002079.1:0-26485 GCA_036897095.1 Plantago elongata
ATATATATACTTGCACATTTGCAATATAATGCTTCCCTCAAATACTCGTGGCATCACAAATATTCTATCATGGTAATCAGTATGTCAAGCTTACTCAATGCAAGCTTTTATCATTAACATGTAGTCCAAGTGATGTGTTGATGCAATATCATCCAACACTATCATTCACGAATATTTTAGCATCGTTTGCCTCATGCAATGTCACATGCATTTTTCACGATATTGCTATTGTATTAGCATATTAGAGGCATCAAATATAGTGTATGATTTTCTAGTATACCATCATCATCATCAACTATCTCAAAATATTTTGTGGTTTTGCATGTCCAACTACGTCGGTTGGTTATACACATTTTATTTGCATCACCATCAATAATATCGTTTAATATTGGTGTGCTATACCTCAACAACGCCTATTGGTTATTTCATACTTCTTTGGAACTTCATAAATTTTCAAACATCAATTCTTGACCCCTTCCAATCTATGATGTTTATGTCCCAACTACGCTGGTTGGTTATTCCATACTTTATTGAAAAATTATCAATTCTTGACCACTTCCGGTATATGATGTTTTTGTATGACATATCCTTGTTATGGAATATTTGTTATTCTTCATAATACCATATAATAATACAATTAATCTTACAATTAATGAACGAAGAGTGAACTGGTTTAGAATGCATACGGACCAGTGGCCACGCCAATCAACTCTCCGCAAGTGGCTAAGTGGTTTCTGCAAGTGGCTGAGTGGTTTCTCCGCAAGTGGCCAAGTGATAACATGCCTGCTTTCCATTCTTAGCTTTATCTAGACTTGTAAAGTATAGTATAGTTTTAGTTGTAGAAACGCGTTTGTTGCGGAATATATTCAAGGCTCTTCTCAGAAAATGTAAAGATTTGTGAGAGTCATGAAAATTCTATATAATATTGTATATTAATTGTATTGCATTCTGAATAAATTATATATTTTTATGTATTCGTAAATTATATACTCCTTCCGTTTCGGTTTGAAGATCCTGCCGGATCGGATATCAGTTTTAAGAAAAAAGTGATAAAGTAGGAAAGAAGATAATAAATTATGAATGTGATTAGATAAAGTAGGAGAAATAATGAATAAAGTATGAGAGATAATGTATAAAGTAGTAGAGAGATTTTCTATTTAAGGAAACGGGACATCTAAATCGGGACAGTCCAAATGAAAAGCGATACACCTAAATCGGGACGGTGGGAGTATTATTCAATACTAATTGTCAAAAATTAAAAGTTCTTCCACTCGAGTTATGCACTCTTTCTTTTATTTAGTAAGTAATGAAATGCATTAGACTTAGTAGTCAAGATCAGAGCTTGAAATCAGGATTACAGATGTCGATGGAGAAAGCCAAAGTTGTCCTTCCCCATCAAATAATAACCTAAAGAAGCTATGTGATCAACACATGTAGCCTGTGTTCTTTTCAACTGAAATATAGTGAACAGAATTGAATTTAACTGAACTGAACTGAAATAAGGTATAAATTATACTTAATTCGAACTAAACTGAAGTGATTTTCAGTTGAAGAGAATACAGCCTTATATCCTTTCCTATCTATCTTTCGGAGCTCAATCTCTCACAACTTGTGTATAAGTTCCTTGTGAATTTCGGCTAACATCCAAAACTTATTCAGAGGAGGATCCAACTCTGTTACCCAGTTGAATACTATTTCAGAGTCGATTTCAACTATGATTAATGTATCCAAACACTCCACTTAAAATTTAGCTAAGAGATTTAGGGGCTGATTGGCATGCGACTTAAATGCCCCAATTTAAATGTCTAAATAGTGATCAGAATTGTAGTGGGATTGTTAAAATTGTGTTTGGTATAGAATTGTAATTGGATAGTGTATTATAGGTTTGTTATATAGGTAAAGAAAAATGTTGCTACTGTAGAGGCATTTCGATTTTCGGCATTTAAATACCATAACAAACACAAAATCTTCGAGTAGTATCCAACGGGCATTTGAATGTTACTCCAATCAGCTCCTTATTGTGTTTGTAATTCAACTACAAATACATTTAAGTCAAGTCACCAAGTCACCTAAACTAAAGTTACCAATTATCTATTAAAGACATAGTAAAAAATTTGTATTGTAAAGTTTTAGGCAAACCACAAATAAATTTTTTGACAAATGTTATGCAATTTACTTGTAAGTTGTTTTCTCAGAATTAATAGATTGAGAATTTGGGACAATTTTAATCATTTAAAGATAAAAAAAGTTAAATAAGAGTTTTACCAAAAATATTATTGTGATATATATATATATATGCACCAAGTGGTTTATCGTTACTTAATATTTTATATTAAAATATTAATATTTACATTTTAAATACAAAATAACATTCATTTAAAATATAAACTAAAGAAATACTTATATATTGGCATCCCTTATGTTCTTAACATATATAACACTTTCAGTATTTTCTTTAATAAATTCAAAAATCCACTGTCGCTATTTTTGGGTGTAAACTATAGTAAATTCTACGGACTCACCCAATACAAACCACCAAACAACCTTATACTACAACATGCAACATACTCAAAAACATAAATCATTAAATGACATACGTATATCCATCCTCCATGAAGTTTGAACCTAAATATTACAATCCAATTTAATCAACATATCCATCTAGAGACCGCGGGTTACTTTCAATATAGAGAAATGTTAAACGTACGACTTTTTTACTCAACACTGGACATAATTTTAACATATCAAATCAAGACAAATTTACATTAACGTATAAAATAACTCATTAACTTTAAAAATACTACGATTTATCTAAAAATACTTTTATAACCATTTCAACTCTCTAACATTCCTCTTTCTCTTTTAATCTTCAAACAAACATAATTAAAAAATACGAGAGTTGTTATAATTTTTAAATAATCATAACTAAAATTTAAGAGCAATGTAATAAATAAATAAATAAATATAAATTTAATCAAATCAAATTAACATTTTCAATTACTTAAAAGAAATTACAAAACGGATTGTTTGACAGCCTTGAGGGTCGCCAAACAATCCGTCTAGCAGCCCTTAGGGCTGCCAAGTACTTGGCAAGCTGCTAGACCAGTCGCTGATTTGGCGGCCCTCAAGGCTGCCAGAATTCAGGAGTGCCAGATCAGCGAGGGCTAACAGCCTTAGGGGCTGCCGGAAGGTTATAAGGTCGCCAATCATGTTTCTTGGTTTTATTTATTTCTTTTTTAAATTTTCATAAAAAGTTAGTTTATTTAAATAATTGAATGCTTTAAATTAATTATAAATAATATAATATATCAGGTAAAAATATATATACTTCTTTAAATTTACAATTGTTGTTATAGTCTAACCAATATTTGTATACTATAATTTTTTGTTCTCGTATGATATTGTAATGTATTGATGTTATTAATTTCGAAGTTTGAAGTATTGTAGGGTTGAACGTAATATATAATAAGTATATGAATTAACTTTTATATTTATAATAGTTAGAGTACCTTTACAATAATTAAGATGTGTCTTGCGTTTAATAAAAAATTTCTCCTTTACTAACTTTTTAAATATAATATAACTATATGTGGAAATTCCTGAATTCTATTGTGGACATGGAAATTCTAAAAAAACAAAACTTGTTAACTTGTATAACTCTATCTTGTAGACTATAATAAGGTAGTATAATTACGACCAAGCTCGGTCTTGTTCTAAGTCAACGCCAAAAGAACATAGTTTAATTAATGTCTTCCTATGTGCCACCTAATTTCTATCCAAAAGAACATAGTTTAGTGTCTTCCTGATTTCTATATAAGTCGTACTGAATTGGTTACTTCTTCATCAATTAATTCAAACATTCAACTGCTACTTGTGAATGCTCTCGATCAGCATGAACTATCTGCCTGCTTCTAACTTGTGCTCCTGGCTTTTGATAACTCTGGCAGTTACGACCTGCATTGCGCAGAATCCTCCCTATAGAGCGGTGAATCTTGGCGGCTGGCTAGTCACTGAAAGATGGATGACGCCTGATCTTTTCGACAACATTCTTAATAGGGATTTTCTGGTATGCAATGTTTAAGATCACTACACTCTTTTGTTTCACATGAGAACACTGTTGATGATAAAGTTACTTTTCCAGGATGGGACACAAGTTCAGCTTAGGTCTACAAGGCTTAACAGGTACCTCTGTGCAGAAAATGGTGGTGGATCGGAGGTTGTGGCGAATAGGCCTAGTGCCTCTGGCTGGGAAACATTCAGGGTAAAATACTATTGAGTTGAATCTCTTCCCAAGTGTTACGTTGATTCATGAGGCGCTTTTATCGATGTTTTACGTATACCTTATTGATACACATTTGCCGTTGCAGCTCTGGAGAATTGATGAGAACACCTTTAATTTTAGAGTGTTCAACAAAGATTTTATTGGTCTGCAAGGTGAGAGGGCATTTGCCCAAGCGCAACCAGGAGCGAACGGAAACTTTGTCATAGTAAGGAGTAGCAATGACAGGCTCAGAGTGCGAATCCGCGCTTCTAATGGCCTTTACTTGCAGGTAATGTGGCAACTAACTGGAGCAATACTCTAGTGTTATTTAAATCTGATTACCATATTATGAAATGGGCCGTGTTGTGAAATTAGGCAATGAGTGAATCATCGGTGACGGCTGATTATAGAGGAGATCAGAATGACTGGAGTGATCAGAATCCATCGGTGTTCCAGATAACAATAGTTGGAGCCTTGCATGGTGAGTATCAATTAGCGAACGGTTATGGGCGAGATGCTCCATCAAGATTGAGGGTAAGTCTACATGTAGTGCATTTTTATACATAAAATTACTTGGTTTGTTCTAGTTGGTGAAATGATAAAGAACATCTGAACATGTTGCACATTTGTGTAGAATCATTGGAATACATACATCACAGCAGATGACTTCAGATGGATATCTCAACACGGGCTCAATGCTGTTAGAATACCTGTTGGATGGTGGATTAGGTACGGCGATAGTCCACCTAGGCCCTTCGTCGGTGGCTCGTTACAGGCGTTAGACAATGCTTTCACTTGGGCAGAGTAAGGATGCATTCACTTATACTGATGGTGCAAGCATTGGTTCATCTTTCATTAGTTATTGACTTCACTTTTTTCATTTTTCTCGTCAATTATATTAGGCAGAACAATATCAAGGTGATAGTGGATCTTCATGCAGCTCCTGGATCACAGAACGGAATGGAACATAGCGGAACTAGAGATGGATACCTGGAATGGGGAGCATCTAACATAGAGGAAACCGTTCAGGTCATAGATTTCCTAGCTCAAAGGTTGGAACTTGGATCAACTGATTCTTACATAACATTTATCTGTTTAAGTACCAAATTTTCCAGGTGACCTGACTGAATACATGCTGATCCTGGAATCATTTAGGTATGGTAATCGACGAGGTTTAGCAGCAATTGAACTGTTAAATGAACCATGGGGACCTGGAGTAAGTTGGAATGATGTTACCAACTACTACAGGCAAGGGTACGACGCAGTAAGAAGGCATACTCAATCTGCTTATGTGATCCTCTCGAATAGATTAGGAGAAGCCAACAACACAGAACTCGTGTCCTTTGCTAGAGCCCTCACTCGCTCAGTCATCGATGTGCATAACTACAACATGTATAGTGATTACTTTGCGAATTTGAATATACAACAACATATTGACAACATTTACTGGGAGAGGGCGAATGCATTGCGTGAAGTGACTCAGGAGAATGGTGCTCTCAGTTTCGTTGGTAAGTACTTAAACTCCGCGAAATCAACATATCATGTTCATATTAAAATGTTTATCCAGTTTGTAAACTGTAGCAATATGCGTCTCTACTGCAGGGGAATGGACAGGTGAATTTGGTAACGGAAATAAAGGGGATGACGAATATCGGAGATACTCACGGGCACAACTAGATGTTTACGGCAGAGCTACGTTCGGATGGGCTTACTGGTCTTACAAATGTCATGACAATCACTGGAGTCTCAGATGGATGATTGAAAACAACCTGATTAACCTGCTGTGAACGAGTGATCCAAGTTTGTTCTAAATTCCAGCCTTGCAGGACCTAAGAGCTTTGTCCAAAGTCCAAACAATGGGCTGACATTTGAACAAATGGAATTAAATATATGTAACCGTGATGTAGCTAAGTTACAAAGACATATAACATGTTGAATAAATACATTTATATGGGCTTTTCTACGGTCAGGCAGCCTCCGTCGTGTCTAACAATATACAAAAAAATTAAAAAATTAATATTTATTTCGTTAAATTTCAAAATACTAAAATAAAAGATAAAAAAAATACTTAGAAGGCCCTATCACCATATGAATATTTAACTTAGAAAAATACAAATATTGATTAAAAAATTCAAATTTACCTTTTAAAATATTTTTAAATAAAATAATATTTTCTTAAAACTACCAATTTTTTATTTTTAGAATTTTAAAATTTAACGGAATAAACATATTAATTTTTTAAATTTTTTGTCTGTTGTCTTCGTCCTGCCCTGATCGTAGAAAAGTCTAACTTATATTCTATAATGATAGTTTTCGTATAAAGAGTTTACGACAAGAATGGGAAAGTCATATGGACTAATTTGATGGACAATTAATCTCCTACTACTTGAAATAAGCTAGTTGTGAGCTTGAATAAAACTTTTAGGGGCTGTTTGGATGGACATTTGAGTGGGCATGTGGATGGATTTTGGTGAAAATTGTGTTTGGATGTATATTTGAGTGGGGTATTTTAAGTGTATTTTAGGCCAAATCAATGTTCATCGAGCCAAATGGGAAATATTCAAATTCCCATCCAAACGGCCCTTAGTTTCTGAATATGAGCTTGTACCATTCTCATCATTTTATTTATACAGTGAAAAACATGTCTTCGAGAAAAACTCCGGTCCTCCCTCCAGTCCCCGTGGCCTCCCGTGCAAGACAGGGTCGTCGGAGACGGTTGGCAGAGACCTGGATAACCCAACCGGAGTTGATGACGCTGAACCTTCCACCGCTGCGGAATTTGAGCCCTAATCGAACCCTAGAGGACCTGTAACAATCCCGCTACCATAACCCGACCCGCCAGACCCTATTCCCCCCCTCCTCCCGTCGATTCGATGCTCCTCCGTCCAATTCAATTCGCCTTCCTGTCGATTCGTCGGAGTCCCGCCCTCCTCTGACCAATCCGTGTCTCGATTTGACGGACTCCCGCCCTCCTCTGTCCAATTCCACTCGCACTCCGGTTGTTTCGATGGAAAATCCCCCTATGCCGATTAACCTCTGTCGAATGACCCTTCTGTTGCTCATCAATCTGACCCTCCAATCGCTATTGCAACCTTGAACCCGAAATTGAAGGAAACCCAAATCTAGGTTGATGTTATCAAAGGCAATCGCCTACCTCATCAAGGACGTGGAATTAAGTATATTTCCCTGACTGTTGTTGATCGAGACTTGGAAATATTGATTGACGATGATGATGTTTCTTCTGAACTAGAATTTTGAGAACATACCTTGATTTTTTTGTGCTTGGAGGAAATTTATCTATGAATGTCAATGAGCAATTCATGATCAAGAACTAGCATTGTGTGAAACTTCCAGAACTCTATTATAACTAAGAAGGATATTTTCTAGTCCGATTCCATTCAACAACAAACATGGATGATGTTCTACAGCATGAGCCTTCGATCTTTGGAATGCCAAACTTTCGAAGACAATGGACTCATAATTTTTCGTTAAAAGACGACCTACTCCGTGTTATGACAATCTGGGTGAAATTTCCACAGTTACTGCTCCATCTCTAGGGAGATAGGAGCATTGGAAAAATTGTCAGTGTTATTGGAAAATCTATGTTCATGGATGAATGTACTGCTTGCAAACTTAGGGTTACATATGTCCGTGTGTTAATTGAGGTTGATGTTACAAAGGAACTCTGGAAATCGATCCCCATTATTGATAACAAACAGAAGAAAAATATGTAGGAGGTTGAATATGAATGGATGTCGGGTTTTTGTGAGTCGTGCCAACAAGTTGGACATGTTTGTGGGCATGATTCAACACCTCAGACGACAGAACCCCCTGGCTTGCACCGGCAACACGCCTAGCTGGCCAACGGGCACCTAACGCGCGAAGACAGGCAGGACAAGGGCAATGGATAGACCGTGTAAACACAACAAGAAGGGAACCGTATAGGTATCATAAATCGGCCCTAGTGGCTGCTGCTCAGCCCGTTCCTGTCCTGGGAACGGGAGCCAGGACACCCCCTTTCCGGCCAGTGGATCCCGATGCTTCCACTTCTTCTTCGGGAGTTGTTCTGCCCACTCATGCTTCTTTGTCCAATCCACCAATTCAACCTCACAATGGGTTCGGGGCCTTACATCAATTGAATGACAAAGAAACGCCTCCAACCCAGCATCAATGTAGGCCTGGAATGCACGAGGGCTGAACCAAGTAGCAAAGCATAGAGAGGTTAGCTCCCACCTCAATTCACTTAATGTTAATATTGTTGCTTTACTTGAAATTCGAGTTAAGGAGCTAAAGGCTAGATGTATTAGAGCTCAATTTGGACATAAATGGTGCTTCCAGGATTGTAAAATCCCGTAGAAAAAAAAACGATTTTTTGCATATTGTAAGAGACATTCGAAAATAATTTAGAATTGGACTTGTTAAAGGCTCAAGTTGAAGCCCAGCTCCCAAACCTCATTAAAACCCTTAGACCTAAAATAAACATTCAGTTTCCTTCTTCATCTTACGTGTTTCAGCAGCTCCTTCACCAAACCTGTGAAAATTCAATGTAAGTTTCTTCTCCATGCTTCTTCTTCTTCTTCTTATCTCCTTTCATGGTTGTTCCTAAATTAAGAAAAAACTGGAATTGGATTCTTAGTTGATGCCTATATTTAAATCGGATATAATTAGATGGATTGTTGACGAATTAGGGATGGAGAAACGAGCTTGTTATTGTGGGTTGGGAGAAAGCCATTGACATAGAAACAAAGATATGGAATCTATTTTAAATCTCGAATTGGGTTTGGGATTCTTGGGTTGTTTTGTAGTTATTCTTGTGTTGATGGGTGAGAGGATGATGTTTAGGAGGTGTTTTGAACCTTAGTTTGGACTTGGAGATGTTAGAACTCGACTTTGAAAACTTCTAGAAATCGCAGGGACCCATTTGAAAATTTGCAGAGATTATAAGGACCTTCTTTTGAGAATTTGAAATGCCCCTGTGATAAAATGGCTCAAAATCAATCGCACTCCACATGGATGGACCTTGGAATTAGACTTTATGTGTCGACGCTTTGGAGGAAAATATTGGAAAGAAAAACTCCTAAATAGTGCTTTTGCTGAGACTATTTATGATATATGAATGGAGAGAAACACAGTTCTCTTTAAAAGTCAGCCTATGAACATGCGACTGGAGGACAAGTTCATTCCCGTATTAATCGTGTCTGGATGGATCCACGCTTGGGAGCCCATTGCGCTCAATTAATTTTCGCTTGATAAATAGTTTCTTATCGTTTCTACTAGTCAATTAGAGTTTCAACAGATACTATTGTTTGGATCTCCGAATTGACGTGTACTTATACAAATTAGAAGGAAATAAATATTTAATGTACCTTCCAGAAAATATGAGCTTTTAATTAATCAAACAAACAAGTTGATCCTTGAATTGAGTTGGTCAATAGAGAGCAATACTATTAAAGTTAGCTTAACCGAACCGAATTGGCATGGAATCGATTTAAATTCTCCGGCCAGGGACGTTCAAGGAGGGGGCATGAATGTTCCAACCCTAAACGTTAGAAAGAAAAAATTACTCAGATACAATATTTTTTATTTCATACTTCATCCCTAAAAAATAATGCCGCATCTATAATAATTGCCCCGAAACTTTTAATTCCGGCTCAGCTACATGATTCAACAATCAGTGAGAGTGGGAGTACTATATAATCAGTAGGCCTAGAATATGAGAGAGAGAGAGATACAAAATGCAGATACACTATCAAAACTACAAGTAGATAGAATCAAAACTAAGATTAATTATGTGAAGTCTCATATTTTAATTATATTTGTACATGTCGTTATTCATGTTGATAAACATTAAAAAAATAAATTAACAAATAAGTCCAATCAGGGTATAGAGAAATGGTTGTTATCGTGAGACTAATTCTTCAACCCTATTATGTTCGTGATGTACTAGAATTGCAGAATTGCGATAAACTCCTGAAGTTTGTAATCCGTGCACAATACCCTCAAAAGTTCCAAAAATTGTAAAACTCTATCCCAAAGAGTTTCACACGAGTGAAAATATATATTTATCTCTAGATAATAAGTTAGCTGAAAAACATTCAATAAGTTATTATATCGATTCAAATGCTCGGAATATATTCGAACAATAAAACTTACTAAATATTCCTATTTATACTATCCAATGTCTAAATTACTCTTAGAAACTGAAAAAGAAAGATAAGAAACAAGATTTCTTTGAAAACTAGAACCTTGAGATCCCTTTCCCAGCAATAAAATATGACAAGGGTTGCTTTATAGAATTGTTGTCCTACCTAGCATTGCCAAACCAATAATACAACCATTCTTTAAAAACTTATTTATCAAATGAAATTTTCGAAAATAGAAAGAAATGAAGGGCCAAGATCTCTTCCACCGTTCCTGGCTCTTTGTTTATCTTCCCAATGATCCACTCCTCTCAACACAACACTCACCACTCTTCTCCTCATCTTCTTCTTATTATTGCTTCTTCTTTCTTCCCTCAATAAATATCATCTTTAGCACAAAAAAAGTGAAGTCTTAGTTAACATATTACTACTACAAGAAATAAAGATGATGTTGGGAAAGAGAACCCGTCCACCAATGAAGAGAACGACGAGCATGACAGAGTTCACCTTAGATGATCCTTTCACCGGTACCGACCCTCACAACCCCTTCAACTACGCAGGATCAGACATCCGCCCCTCCGCCAGACCGAACCGCCGTAACTCCGCTGATTTCGTTGAGACGGCTAACTTCTTGAGGTCTTGTTCCCTCTGTAGCGGCCGACTTATCCCCGGTCGGGACATTTACATGTATAAGTACGTATCACTAACTTCAAAAACGTTTCATTAACAACTTTATCAATATAATAATTTGTAGTAATGGTAAAATGAAAATTAACTAAGTGATATGAGTGCCAAATTTTAAAACTTAAAAATTATTTGTTAGACATTCAGTGGGAATTCTGTATAAACTTTACCCCTTTATATATTTTATTTTATTTGAAGCTCTTAATTGGAGTCTTACCAACTGAGCTGCGACTCCGTGGTCTAAACATAGCCCCCTTATATCGTTCCCTAATAATTTTATTTCGCTTCAATCTTGTACTAGTCTCTCAGAACAAAACTTGGTGATAAGCTAGATGGAAGCTAAGTGTAACAGTTTGATGGTCACTCCACTTCCACTTTCTGGTAGTATGTGCTTACCAAACCAGATCATACGTGAAATGATCAAATCTGATAAGTTTACTAGTAGTTGATAGTTGATATTCTATTTAAAATTGAAATCCGATTGATTTTTGATAGTCTATGTTTATAGCCAAACTAAATGATAAGCGAGATGTTCGAATCTGATAAGTTTACTAGTAGGTGCTACTTGATAGCTTCAATCGGTGATGTCCATCTGATGTTGGGATCTGATTTTGCTAGTCTATGTTTATACCCGAACTAGATCATATACCTGGTGATCAAATCTGATAAGTTTACTAGTAGGTGATACTTGATTTTTTTGGCATACTGATAGGACCGTTTTCAATAACTTAATTGAAATACTATTTACATTCAAACCTTGACTACAAAATATAAATAGTTGAACCAAGACACAAATGCTAGTCGGATTTCCTAAATTTTAGGCTCGTCTAACAATACTAGTTGTTGCAGGGGTGATAGTGCTTTTTGCAGCCTGGAGTGTAGGCATGAGCAAATGAGTCATGATGAGAAGAATGAAAAAAACAAAAAGTGTTCTTTGGCCTCCAACAAGGTGGAACCTAACACCACCGCAGCCACCGTCGAGACGGTGGCGGCCGCGGCGGTGTAGGTTTGATACTAAGCACCGTTGAAGTATGGTAGATTAATTAATTCTTGCTTGTAATGGGGTTGTTTTCCTATTTTTTTTCTTTTTTCTCCTCTAGAAAAAAGTGCACCTCCAATGATTGGCTTCTTGGTGAACCAGTCTACTAAGAGAACAACCTCAACCTGAAAACGATGTATTCTACTTTGCAATAATATCAGTGAATCAAAGAAAGACCTGCCTTTTAATTTCGTAGATTTAACTTTGCTCAATTTGAATTCAGGATGTGGTGTATTCGACTATTTAGTCATTATAGTAGATTTAAGAAGGGTAAAAAATTAGTAGTGTGCTCTATCCTAGTAAACGTCCTATAGGAAATGCTATTATGCATTTAAATTGAAAAAACATACATATATATATATATGTATTTGAGTTTGCGACAAGTCTCTCTCCCTCCGACAAAGTTTCTATGGAGTACATACCAAACTTTTTACTGGATTTTTTTATTTATGTTGAACATGTAAAACTTTCCTAATGACTTGGACCTATTTCATATGTTACAAGGACACTGGAGTTCAGTGCAATTTGTTTGGAACAAACGGATCACAAAGCCTCCCTCCGAACGAGTGCCTCCCGTCCAACCTTCTCAACTCATCACACCCCTAAGTTTGGAAACATGGGTGGTTGTTTTCAAATGCCATGGCAGTTGTTGCCTATTATGGGTCCACAGTATCTCACTAAATGAAAATGAATAATTGTTAATAAAGCCAATTCACTTTTTAACATGAAACAAATTAGCAATCAAATTAAATTAAAAGCGTACGTATAGAAGGAATGTTGAGAGGTACAACCTTGAAGGAGACACAATTGAGCTGGCGAATTGGTCCACTGTTTGGCCAATTGTTAAAGACTTGAAGCCAATAAGCCATATGCTATGACAAATTTAAGATTTGTAATTGGTAGTATATACATCGAAACTTATGCCTTGTCCTTCCAACATTTTATTAATTTATTTTACTTTTATTTCCAGATTAATTTTTAATTCCGTCAATTCAGTCCAGTTGTATTCTTTTAAAAAAATATCACACAAAAATTCAAATTAAACTCAGACAATTCAATTTTAATTCTATATCATGCATAATAGTATAACATGGAGAATTAATTGATTCAATTCATATAAAATTCAATGCTTATAGGGCTTGGTCAATTTCAGTGCTACGTCGCACTTACTATCGATAGTACACCTTTCAAAATATGACAAATGTCACTATTTAACATTTTAAAATTAATTTATAATCAATTCTTATAATTAAAACAATTTTTAAAATACAAATTATGTAAATTTGCAATCTCATTCCTCCTAAATAGATAATTTACATCTTCAAAAAAAAATCAATCATCTCCAAATCGACTTTTTTTTTTAGAATCGTTTCGGTTTCGAGCTTCCGCCATGGAAGCTCAGTCGCCGGAGCTCCGGTAGACTTCTTTTATTTTTTAATTTTTAATTTTTTTTTTTTGCAAAATTTAGAAATGTAAGTTTGGGTGTTTGTGAAATTTTTAATTATTATTGGGTTGATCTTGAATTATTTTGGGAATATTTTGCTAAGATTGAAATATAAGGGGGTGTCTAATTAAATAATCCTAAAAGATATTTTAATATAGTGCGACGTCGCACTATGTTATTATGAGACAGTGCAACGCCTTGTCACATTAATAAAAATTGGAGGGTTGAGATTCAATCTTGAGTTGATTCAATGATTTAGATCGCAGTACTAACAATAGTACAATGCGACGGTACTATTCTTAGCCATGTCCATGCTTGTATCAAAAGTTGCTTTGTTTCTAGGGCTTGGCTAATTTCAGTACCACATCACACTGTACTATTATTAGTACACTATTCAAAATTTGACAAATGGCAAAGAAAATCCGAAAAATGTACCTTAAGTTGTGACATTTTTGAAAAAATGTACATTTGGTTGTTACCGTCCGATTTTGGTACCTTAAGTTGTTATTGTCTCCAATTTTAGTACCTCGTGACACATGACAGCTTAAATACGTGACACGTGTCACATTGAAAAATATAAAAATACGGTGGACCTAAACGTAAATATAATTGTCTTTATTAATTGCAAATAGATTCTAAGTTTTGACAATATTACTAAATTATCCATATAAAACTATATCTATATTGAAAATAATTTATAAAAAAATAAAGAATAAAATCTTCCATGGTTGAACTCTTCCGCCGTTGTGGAGCTTTTAGATCCAGTCTGATGGAAGCTCCACGATGGAGCTTCCAGATTCGGCAGCTTGGGTGCTCCGTCGAGGGTGAATCAATTACAAAATTCAAAAACCCAATTGAAATGTTTATTATAGCAAATCGTATTTTTGAATTTTTTATTTATTTTATATGTAATAAAATGTGAAATATATTTTTTATATTTTTAAAATATTTTTGTATTATATTAAACAATTTATACCCATAAATTACGAAAGAGTGACACGTGTCCCACATTTTTTATAATTTAATTTAATTATTTTTTACTTTTTTTATTTATTTTTCATATATACAAATTTAATTTGAATTTATAATTTATAATTTTTCAGAAGTTTAATTTTATACATTTTTTTGTAATTTGAAATCAATTTTCCCCTCTTTCTTCTTTCTTTTAGCCTTATTTTATGTTGATTTTACAAAATAGGCTTGATTATAATAATTGAAAGTTGTGTGGTGAAATTTGAAATTGTCAAAATTTATTTTATTTACAATTTCACCCATCAAAATTTTAAATTTTCAAATTGACACGTGTCGCTTAATTAAACTGTTACGTGTCACGGCTGTATCTAAATTGGACACAATGTCAACTTAATGTACCAAAATCGAACAATAACAATCAAAACTATCTTTTTCGGAAATATCACAACTTAGGGTACATTTTCAAATTTTTCCCATTAAACATTAAAATTTTATTTAGAAATAATTTACATCATTTCAACAATTATGAAACTACAAATTACCTATATTTACAAAACTCATCTTCTTATTTAATCACTTCACATATTAACCCCAAAAATAACTCCTTCCTCCCCGAATACACCGCCATCTCCTTCCCACTTCTTACGTTACACGGCCTCCTTCACCGTCACTGTCGCCGGAGATCCGACAAAACAACTCTCTTTTTTTTTTCTTTTCTTTGAAAGCTTGTTCCGCCATGGTAGAAGCTCTTACATGGCTAGCGGATCTTCTTCCGCTGTGGAAGAAGCTTGTCGGAGCTTTCAGATCTGGAAGCTCTTTCCGACCGATTATGGTTGGAGCTCCACCACTTTACTGCAGGAGCTCCGGCCATCATTAATTTTTTAATTAACTTTTTT
The DNA here is from genome assembly GCA_036897095.1 of Plantago elongata. Taxonomy (NCBI): domain Eukaryota; kingdom Viridiplantae; phylum Streptophyta; class Magnoliopsida; order Lamiales; family Plantaginaceae; genus Plantago; species Plantago elongata. Next base: position 15,437 of record JAYMSP010002079.1, read on the forward strand.
TGAAAAAATAACAAATGGTTATTTTGTGTATTTTTAGCTCATGTAGGGTTGATTTTGAATTTTATTGGATATATTTTGGTAAGTTTCAAAGCTAAGGGGTATGTACATAATTGACCATATAATGTTTTTAATTTTTTTCCACGTAGTGGTGCAGTGCGACACCATATCGCATTGATAAAAAATAAAGGGTTGAGATTGAATATTGAATTGATCCAATGGTTTAAATTGTGGTATTATCGTTAGCACAATGCGACAATACAATTATTAGCCATACCCTTGTTTCCAACTTTTATGTTTCTGCTAATATCTAAGTCAGTACTAAATTGGGGTTAAATGCAAAATACCCCTTAAGTTATTGTCAATGTGCACAAAACACCCTTGAGTTAAAAAATTAGTACCAAACCCCCTTGAATTATTAAAAACTGTGCGCGAAACCCCCTTAAGTTATCAAATTAGTCTATGAGTTATAAAAAAATTGCACGAAACCCCTTGAGTTATTGAAAAAAATGCACGAAAACCCCATGAGTTACTAAAATATGTGCATTGGCACCCCTCGACCTTTTTTTTCCTGCTTGCTCGTGTTAGGTGCGACAATAGACGTTCTTTTAGTTTTTCTTACTCGAAATTATCTTTTGACTTCACTTTTCCCGCGTACATGACTAATAATAAATTGGTATATATTGTTTATATATAGTGCCAATTTTAATTAGTGCTATTTATGATTATTATTTATATTTTAATAGTTTAAATTTAAGTCATTTTAATACTTTTAAAAATTTGGACTATCGAGTCAAACTGCACATCATCCGAATTCATTATGTATATTTAGTATTTATGTAAAACGGTATTGCAATGACATTATAAGAATTTTATGTTTTTAATAAATATGATAATTTTATTTACTTTTTGCATTATTTTGATGTGAGAAAAGAAAAATAAAAATTTATAGTCGTACCTAATGAGTTTTTATTTCACACTTTAATAAAATAAAGGATATCGGATTTTATGTATATTTTTTAATAATTCAAATGAATTTGATACTAATTTATTAATTTATAAAAATATTATAAACGTTATTAAATAATTCAGGGGTTTATACATTTAACTCCACTTCTTAATCAAGAAAACAAATAGTAGAGTTTAGGACCACACATGTGCAAATTGGCTTGCCACCTTCCTGGCTTCATGAATTATCAACCGTGCGAAGTACCATTTCTCGTTGGCTTTCCAAGTGGATTGAGCAATAATTATTTTCATATGCTCTCTAATCAATGAAGGGCATAATGGCGTGTTAGTGCATGTATTTTGGCTTAGACATGTTATTTAAATAACATTCTCTCCATCTACGGTCGATGATGGTCTTATTCACAATATTGTACTTCTCCAAGTTCATTTGCATGGATTACTTACAAGAAGAGATTAATTGTGGACTCGATATATCCTTAAATTGTTTAAAAATATGCGGGAGTACGCCAATTTCTCATCACTCAAACTACACATGTTGTTTCACCGCCCATATATTGGTTATGTATCTAAAATATAAATTTATTTTTAAAACGGCATATTTTTATTAAAATAAATGCAAATATAAGATATACTCACGCATCAATATTGTAAAGGAAAAAGAACCATCCGAACCATAATCACTATATCAATGCTAAATCTTAAATTCAACTCTAACATGTTCATCAAAATTACAAATGAGAGACCATCAATACAAAACCAAACCTCCAAATAAAACGTTTTACAAATAACTAGAAAAATATAAAATTGATACTCTTTATTTTTTTTTATATAGAAAAAATACCAGACCAATCGATATTTATATGCCTATCACTCTCCTAAAATGACAATTTCCATTCATATAATAGCTTTCTTCAATTTCCTAATGCCTATCATATTAATTAGTCATTCAATATTATTTCATGCCACATGAAATCAACCATGTCAAAATCCATCAAAGTCAATCATGATCATTAATCACATTTGATTTTTAGTAACTTCTTTCACCAATTCGATCATTTGGAGTGAAGAAGAAGAGTACGTACGTTTCCAACAACAACTATTGTGAAAGCATGGAAGAGTAGGGACTTGAATGTTGCCTTTTGGTTAGCCCCAAAGTATATAGTGATGTTTATGTTTGTTCACTTAGCCCCACAAGGACAAGTGACTAGCAAAAGCTCTCGTCCAATACAAATTCACAACTTGCAAAAGTGTACTGAAAATTAGGACACCACATGAATTTTCCTATGACAAATTTTTATTATATACCCTTTTCTTTCCCCTCAATTTAATCCTTTTCCCTTTATTCTTAAAATTGTTATACGATTTTCTAATCATAACAAATAATCTATGCATTATATAAAATAATCAAATTGAGTTCGAACTTTACTCTATGCTCGTGCATCTAATAAGTCGAACCTAGTTCCAACCGATAAACCTCATGAACATTACCAAAAAAAAGAAGATAAAACTCATGATTTTAGTTGTTTTATAGTTTGTACATTTATTTTTAATAAATTTTTATACATTTATATATTTAATAAGTTTTTATTCATCTAATCTAACAATATATCTAAAATCTGATTTTGTTGTCATTTGGTTTTAAAAATTCTAAAAGAATATCTTTAACTGCAAATTTCATTACTTTCAATGTCTAAATACAGTTGTAATATGTTTAATGTACTAAATATGTAAATAAATTAAAAAGAAATTATTGATCATGTTTCATCTACGACTAATTTTTTGCATTTAATTAGTCCTAAATTAATCAGAAGAAGAAAAACATCACGACGACTTTTCTTTATTCAGTCCATTTAATACTGACGTCTCTTAAGAGATGTTGCGGGGTTGCCTCCTCTCCTTATTGCTTTAACCATCTAGTGATCAGGGTACGCAGTTTTTAAACTTCCCAATAATTATCAGGTAGCAAGTGATTAGTACTGTTCGTGGAACCTCCTTATCGACTGGCTTGTTAGCTAAATGGCAATTTTCCGCGACAACATTGTAATCTTATAGGTAGTGGTTTTAATTGTCTCGTTCATTTTAAACATAAATTTTAAATATTATTTTGTTTTGGACGAATATGTTAATTTTGGTTTTGGAAGTCTAGTGACCTTAGGCGTATTGGTAGGGTTGATTGATTCCCATTTCTCATAATTGCAAAAGATGGATTTGTCCAAATCTTCAACTACTCTGCATTCATTGTGTCTGGCTATTTTTGGTTAAATCCAGCTTGCTTAGTCATGAGCTCACCTCTGGTTGGACCATCTCTCATGTTCTTTCATATTCTATGGTGACCTTCCATTTTCAATACAGGAACGCCTCCATTTCTATTCTCCTCGATTCCTCGCCTAGCTACACTCCACGCACCTCAATTTAAAGTTACAAATGTAAAGAAATCTAAACATAGATGAAAAAAATTTCATTCTACAATTTTTAATTTAAAGTATTTAAACTTTTAGTTTGAAGTAATGTAATTTTTATTTTCATGTAATATATTAAAAAGATATTAGTGTGATTTTGTTATAATTAATTAGCAACATTTAAAATTAGTTTATGAATAAAGTTTAAAAGAAAATTAGAAAAGAAAAGAAAATGAATAATTAAGTTTGAGAAATATGTAATAAAATAGACTTTGGGCCTCATTATTGGAGTAGAAAATTAAAAAAGAGTTGCAATAAGTGAAATGTTGACGTGGCAGAGAGATGAGTTGTAGAGAATGACAACTGCTGAAGATGGTCTAATCACTAATGAAAACATTTCCATGCAGCACAATGTACTACCTCATAATACTTTGAAGGTTGTACGTCGATTGTACTGCTTGCATTAGATGTTGTACAGTACAACACATTAAAGCATTATGAGGTAGTACAACATGATGCATATTACAAATAAAAAGTGAAAAATATGCATAATGTTTTGGGTGCCTTGCGTGCTGGTACCATTTTGGAATAAATGATTCAAAAAATGATCGCGGTATCATTTGCACTCTACGATACAATAAAAAAATTGTATATCATCACACTAAATATACTATTTTAGGTGTGAAAATTGTATCATTTGCAGTTTATGATACATCGTTTGTACTCTATAATACAATTTCATATCGTTTTTCAGCAAAAATTTCATTTTCATGTATCGTTTTTTGAATTTGCTATTCAATTGGGGTGTACTTTTGTGTTTGGTTGGGATATAGTGGTTATAGTAGCACCTTAAATTACTTGTCACTTCAGTACCTTGAAAGCATAGGGTATATGAGATTAGTAAAAACGGGTGACAACATCTTAAATTGCTTGCCACTGGCCATGTCTGAGCCTAGGGTGGAGGGGTGTTGCTATTAGTGGGAAAAGAACTGGTGTTTCATGACTAATCCTTAAACTACTTGCCACGTGCCATAGGGGGGATAGGGTGGAGGGGTGTTACGAGCATAGCTACTAAATCCCTGAATCCTGGTTGAGAGGTATTTCTTGCATATTCAGAGGAGTAACTATGATTTCAACTCAAGTAACTAGACCACTATGATCTAGTTTTCAATAACTTGAGGGGCTCGATTGGATAGACCATAGAGATTTATTCTTCAATATCTTGAGCTTTCTTTTTGTCTTTTGTACCGAGCAGGGATTCATTCCTTTAGTCCTGGTGAGAGGAGTATCTTGTATGCTCTGAGGAGTCCTGGGACGATTAACTCAAGTAACTAGACCAAAGTGATCTAGTTTTCAATACTTTGAGGGACCCTTAATCACGTCTTAAATTACTTGACAAATAACCTGAAAGATGCATAGGGTGGAGGAACGTGATTAAGAATGGGCCCGGAGGGGATCTATGGTACACTTGTACCACCGTTGGCGTGTTGGGCATGTTTTCAGATATTACCCAAAAAAACGGCTTGAGTGTCGTGAGGGTTGATGGATGTGTACACAAATCGGCACGCACCTTGGTGCGGACTTCGGTAAAATAGACACTACCGAATTTGTTTAAGGAATTGATGGTGAAATTTTTTCCTAGTATGAAACTGGAACCGAGTTTGGAGATTCTTATTGGTAGTGATGGACACTGAGCATTCCTTGATGGTTGAGCATTTTTGGCATGGAGATATGGAGTTTTGTGTAAACTTTATTGATTGTATCCGGTTTAGACGTTCGTTTTGTTTTAATCTAGTACTTGTGTTATGGTTTGGACGTTTTCTTTTGTAATTGTTTGGTTGAGAGTATTCTTTGTGCTTTTCACTCGAATTAATAAAATTTTACCCGTTTCAAAACAAAAATTTTGGGGTGAATTTTCCTTTATTTTTTTGCACACGTTAAGTTGGGCTAAAACAATTTGGGCCACTTCATATGGGCTCAAACTAGATGAATCAGGCCAGTGAATTACATGTACAATCATAAAACAATCAAAACAATGCTTTTACTTCTTGACTTTCTTCTCTTTCTCTTTGCGCTTCTGCTTATCCCGCTTGCGTTTCTCCTTTTCCGCCTTCAATCTCCTCTCCTCCTCAGCACGCTTCTTCTTTTCCTTCGCCTCCCTCTTCTCGTCCTCCTCCTCTTCCTTCTGTCGCAATTCTTCCTTCTTCTTTCTCTCGAGCTCTTTTGCCTTCTTCTTTTCTTTCTTCTTTATCAACTTCAGTTCTTCTTTTGTAAGCTCTTTTTTAATGCTGAAACACATTTTGGTAGTAGTGTAATTAAAGCAAAGAATTATAGAACTTGTGCATTATATTTCGACTTTAGGTTATGCATGCTTTATATATGCAGCTCATCAGATTAATGATTAGTTTCTGGTAATGAAGAAAATGAACTTTAGTCACGTCCTTTATGGAGATAAACTGGTAGAAATTGTCTTTAGCTTTGATGTGTAATGCAGGCATTGCATTGTAAAAGCCGAAATGCCGCCCTATCAAAATTCTCTTCGTAATCTGGCCATCCGAGTTCAAGTGAAGAAAAGCAGTACACATGGAATATGGGCCCAAACGAGAGTCTAATGGATCAAGGATATGAAGATAGGTCCAACTCCATATATGATAGGTTTTTGACTTTTCAAACAGTTTAGGCCCAAAATGGGACTGCCCTCAGCCCATTTGTACGAAAAATAGCTACGTTGTAAAAAGTAAAAGAGTGTTCCGTTCATTTGACATATCATGCCGGGATACATAATTTGCATATAATAAATGTTTATTTGATTAGAGTTAGACTCACAAGTTTTGACTGTAATTTTGCTTGATTGGACAATATGTGTATTGTGTTTTGTTCGGGTATGATTTGTTCTCCCAAGGGAATCATGTAGCGACAATTCACCTACCACTGAAACGAGTCTAGTGGAGGAGTTTTTTTTCATCCTAATGACCAGATTTTCCGGAGCACCACCTCATTTAATCTTATAAATGGGTAGGAATCCAATCCAATCCGACCCAAAACCCGCATAAACCTAACAATATTTAAGTACGATATGGGTTTGGGTTGGGTATTATATCCGCACCCATGTACCACCAAACCCGACCAAAGACCTAAGCCGAAGACCGCCCGCACTAAACCCGACCCGGTCCAAAACCAAAAAATTGACCCGGCCCAGTTTCTGACCCGAATTCGGTACATACCGGCCCATTTTCCGGATCCCCCGGCCCACTTTCCGACCCAAATCCGAATTTTGGCCCGGTTTGAACACAACCCAAATTTCGTCCCGAACTCGAGTTTTGACCCGGTTTGGACCCAACTCGAGTTTTGACCTAGTTATGGTCCAAATTCTGTATTTTTCGAAATAAACTGCACCACTTAATATTAATGTCTTGCATATTACAATTCCGATTGCAAGAAACTAAATGTGAATGGTTCAAGTCCTATTAAAGTTTAAAACATCAAGCAATCAAAGAATACGTAGACTTCAAACTATCAAAAGAACTTCCGAAACGAGACTTTAAGCGATACATAAACTTAAATGTGCTTTGCAGTAATAATGTGTGTGTGTGTGTGTGTGTGTGTAATACTGGAATATAAATGCAATAAGTAAATAACATATCAACTTATAGTGGTATCTGGAGGTGGCGTAATCCGTCAACTAGTCTACTTCGGCCTTTCTGAGACCTGGAATTCAATAAAACAGATAATTGAGTTCTCCTTACAATGTATCATATTCTAAGATCCTTACAAACAGATGGTTCCCAACCAAATGTTCTCCCAGAGTTGTTCCCTAGCTTCTAAAGCCAAGTACTTCCTATACTCAAAATAACATTTGAGCTTTTCCTTGATTTCCCAAACCATATACTTGTTGTACTCCGCGCCTTGATGGTGTTTGTTATATGATTGTTGTTAGGCTACTCTTTAAATAACTTTTCAGCTATTTATCCAGTGAGCTGGAGAAGATATCACAACTTAATATACTTGTTCAGTATATGGTAGGACTATTCTTTCTTACCCAAGTGTTGAAATTTGTTCTGGAGAATGAACTTCAGAAAGAGTATCTGAGTGTTCAACTCTTTCACAGATAATCAAACTCTTGTTAAGGTTCAAGACACTTAGAACTATTAGTAATTCTTCGAGCGGTATGGTCACAATTGTAAGCTTGGAGAATTGTAGCATTAATGCTAGAGAGAGTACTTGCTTTATATGAAAGTATGAGCGTAGTTCGTGTGTGTATTTCTCAACTTCTAAGTGGTGATATTTATAGATGAATTTGAGAGCCGTTCGAATAGTATCCGATAAAGCTTCTCAGAATTCAACCCGTTGATATCTTGAAATAAGTACTCAGAAGTCACTAACTCATTTTTCAGAGAGGGCTTGCTGTATCGACTTTTCAGTCGGTGTAATTAATACACTGTACTATTTCTTGTCATGTAGTCTCAACGGACACATGTGCCTTTCTGAAAGCTAGCATGCTCCTTGACTCAATTATGACATATCTCCAAAGAGGTGTAACGTGCGACAAGCACTATACAAAGACATTCTGAACATAGTCTTTCTAAGGAGACTAATCTTTTATGTCTTCGTCAAACTTGTGCAATCTTCAGTCTTCAAATCTTCGAATAAACTCCATTGCTAGGATCCTTCTTCATGAACTTCTCAAAATATAAAAATTACATTCAGAGACCTAATAATCATATTACAAGTTTAACTAGACTAACATACTAAGTGATTTCCTCTTTTACAATGTTCAAGTGAAGTAAGAGTACTAGTCAACTTTCAGTACTAAAGATAAGTTACATGGTGATTGACCAAAACATCACTAACAGATATTCCTAACATATTTTGATTGGAGAAAACAATATCGAGATTCAGATCGGAGATTCAGACTTCAGCTGCTCAGCCCTTCGTGATTCAGATAGGAGATGCTCGACTCAGTCTCAATCGACTGGAAATGCTCAGCTTGACTTGAGAATGGAAGCCTTAACGATTTCAATTTGGGATCTGATATTCTGATTTTATTCAACGGGTGGAAGACGGGTTTAAGACTAATAAATTGCTATGGGTTTAGCACCCGCACCCAACCCGTAAAAATATTTCAGGTTGGGTATGTGTTCGGGTTCTAGAACCCGTAAATGATATACAAGTTTCTAGCTATGGATTCTTTTAAGTTTCGGGTTGAGTTGGGTTCCTATCCATTTACAAGACTAACCCCATCTACCTCTCGATGGACTCCCATAGAGTATTTAGCAAAGTTGCACGTTGAGGAATAGAGTCGTGATCAATTTACTGGTACACATGCTCATCCAACTACACATGCATCATGCATGATTGTTCATCTGATGGCCTTTGCAAACACTATAAATACCCACATATGTACCACATCATAGAGTGTTGAATTACACCCCAACTTGACACATTCAAATTGTAGAAAATAGTCTAAAACTTTACCTTTGCTGTTTACAGGCACACATTACTATTAACGTTTCAACACAACTTAGATATAATTTTTGACATCATCTTATGCATAAAATTAACACCTAATACGTATTATTTGTAAGTCGAATGAAAATTAATACCTTATAGTTTTGTGTACTACACATGTCATTTATTCTGGAAAGGAATATTACGGTTACAAAACCAAAACCTAACCTATCTTTTTGTACTGAACTAAGAGAAAGAAAAGTCTATTCTAAATTATTGATTACTAGCCTTAGATGTTAAGAAAGAGATACTCCTAGACAGTAGCAGCAGTGGCAGTAGTATGTGGCAATCCGCGTTTGAACTAGCGAGTTGATACACGTCCTCTACTACGCTTTTATCATCGTGGAGCAGTTATATATATTTCTTCATTATTTCCTTTTCTTTCTTCTGGAACATATTTCGCTCACAATTGATTTCCATTTTCAGTCACGATCACAAACTATCTCCGACGAAACAGGACGCCTTTCGGTTTCGTAACTTCAATACGCCATGGATTCTTTCTTCAAACAGCGATTCAACGCTTCCAAATGGTAACCCTCAATCTTCTTCCTGCTTCAGATCATTCAATTTCGTTCGTAATTTTGTATCTTAGGGTTCTGCAATTAGTTTTGAATGATTTGATTGTGGAGTTTGTGTGAATATGAATTCTGATTGCAGCACCAATTTGATTTTGCAATTTGCAGTAAAACTTTGCTCAAGCTCAGTATCCCACGCATAAAGTTACTTAGGAATCGGAGAGAGGCTCAGCTCAGGCAGATGCGCCGGGACATTGCCAAGCTTCTTGAGACTGGTCAAGAAGCCACAGCTCGAATCCGGGTATTCATGTCAATACTTTTCTTTTCTATTTTCGTACTTCTAGTGACGTTTCATTGTAGAAATTCCAGCTAGTATTTGACTGTAATTGGCAGATTGATAATGATTGTTGTTTGGTTACTGTTAATTTTTGTTTAGGTGGAGCATATCATAAGGGAAGAGAAGATGATGGCTGCACAAGAGATTGTTGAGCTCTTTTGTGAGCTTGTTTCCGTGCGTCTCCCAATTGTTGAAGCACAGAGGTACTTTGATTGCCGTTTGTTTTCATTGCTATCTTGTTTGATATTTCTGCAAGATTATGCACTTAAAATTTTCACAAGGTGGTTGTATGCAAGACAAACACAAGTGATATTCCATATGAGTAACATAGCCCATTAGGATAAAGGCAATTGGTACTTATGATCTAGTATTCTAGCTATTGTAATGAATGAGGTCGTTGATTTTTGCCAATGACTGTTTTAAATGATTCATCAAACTTATGACTCTAGGAACCTGATCATTTTTTACTTTCAGTTTGGCAAGTGTTGCTACTACCTGATCTCCCTGCATAAAGAACTCTGAAGAATGTTTATTAATAATTTAGCATAGCATGAAGCTTTGCTTAGTGTCATGTAGGCAAGACCTTATACCACGACAGACCATGCATTAGCTTAAGAACACTGTCAACTGTTACATGTTCAAACTGCACTATAAAGTTTCAGACTTCTTTTGGATGAAGAGCATGTATTTTGAGTCTGTATCAAGCTTTCTTTGCTTAATTCTATACACTTGATAATAACTTGTGTTTGCTCGTGCACGTTTAAATATATCACCCGGGAAACCCATTTCAGTGAGGTAGTTTTCCGTGGTACAATGTCATCGTCAACTTCTAGCCAAGTATACGAACATTTGGAATATGGGGTTATTGGAATGGTTCAAGACCTGGGGTGATATTTTGCAATATTGTTCCTCAACTTGTGTTCAAAGTTCCCATGATTGTCTTTGGACTTTGAGTTATCTAAACTTATTTTTGTTGTAACCTTTCTAAGGGAGTGCCCTCTGGACTTGAAGGAAGCAATTTCCAGCATATGTTTTGCTGCACCGAGGTGTGCTGATCTGCCAGAGTTGCTACAGGTGCAAATGTTGTTTGCTGGCAAATATGGTAAAGAATTTGTCTCTGCTGCAACTGAACTTATGCCGGACTGTGGTGTTAATCGACAGGTTGCACAAATTCTTGTTATTGTCACATAAAGGATGTTTCAATATCATATACTACATCTTACTCTTCCTACTCTTTTAATATTGGATAATTTGTGCAGCTGATAGAGCTTTTATCTATTCGAGCTCCTGCACCTGATGTGAAAATGAAGTTGCTAAAGGAGAT
>JAYMSP010002080.1:0-26481 GCA_036897095.1 Plantago elongata
GCGCCGCCTACCCAATCATGCAACACGCGGACTACCAAGTAATGAGCGCCGCCTACTCATACATGCATTAACGCGGTACGACATATAATGGGCGTCGCCTACCCTACATGCAAAAACGCGGACTCTATGCTACTTTAAAGCAAAGCAATTCACGTAGACAATCAAACGTGCGTATATGACAATCAAAAGGAGGTAAAGAATAAATTTGTTAAGTTTCAAAAACTTTAAGTTGTCTCTAAACAACTCATCAATCTTCAAAAGATTAATTGATCCCCTTAAATAATTTTCATAAACAATTTATGAACTATTTTAAAGTTTCTAAAACTTTTGGGGGCCTTTTTATAATTTTCAGAATCTTAAAATAATTTTCAAAAAGGTTTCTGGGTCAAATTCTAAATTTTTCGGAAGTTCTGGGCTCAACTGTAATAAACAGACAAATTTTATATCAAATAGTAAATTATAGAATATTCTTGTACTATACTCAATTGAAACCAACATAACCCTTTTGTACCCATGAGCAAGATCTGAGCATTTCAAAAAACGTCAAATTGATATAAAGTCCCTGACAGTTTCGATTACATACAAGTTTCCCAAATCTTTTAAAAACACTCAATCATGTCCCTGTCAGTTTTCAAAAATTGCGGAAAACTTCAGTTTCTTCTCAAACACTCGGGCTTTGAGTTTTCCAAAACCTCAAACAAGTCCCTATACTTTCCATACGAATTCCAATTTTACAAATCGATTTCTAAGCCTCCAAACTCATCTAAGATCGAATCTTATAGTCCACAAACATGTTATCGATCACAAGAAACATATATGCATCGAAAACTAGTCTCAATTTCGAGTTTCTAAAATTCAAATTTTGTGGGCTATTCATCGCGAGTCACTGTTCACGCGATGAACAGTACCCGGAAAAAATTAATTTAAATTATTAAAATCTAATTTTAACAATAATAAAAATTCTGGAAATTTTATCAAGTGCATTCTTTAACTCAAAAGGCAAACAAACATATACAGTAAAACACGTAAATTATTGTTAAATCAAACCTGGCTCTAATACCACTGTTGGTATATTAGTTCAGTTTGTACTCTAAGCACACGCAGCGGAATTTTAAAATTTTTTAGACCAACATGATAACAATAATTTAACGTGCTTGAATAAATTGAAATCTTACTTTGATAGCAATTCCAGTTTGTAGCTGTCAGCGTGCAACACAGGGTCAACAGCTTCGAAATCCTCTCCAAGTAAATCTCAATCCTCATGTGAATCCAGACTATTTGTTTTTCCTCAAACCTCGGTATCCACAGAAGTTCCTTTTACCAAGAAGAACGCTAGGATGTTCTTGTGTTTGGATGTTGATAAGTGTTTATAAGAACAAATCGAATTGGTTCTGGTAGAATATTTTTCCTCTCAAAACAATATTCTATTGTGTATTTGATTTCACAAAACCATACACTGTCTATTTGCCTTTTTAATTTTTGCTGAAGAAAAACTTAGGAAAACAGACTACAGAGAAAAGCAACAGAAGAAGAAAAGATTTTTGCCATCCTTAATTGCATCCCTAGTTGCATGATTAGGAGTTGGGTGATGGGGACAGCACATCCCCATCATTTGTAACATCTGGGCCCAACCCAGAACAAACCCATGCTGGGCCGAATGGCCCAGCCCATCATTTGTCTTCTTCCTTGTTTCATTTTTTGGCCCAATTCATGTAGTTTAAACTCAGTTTTATAAATTGGACTCTAATTCCAAATTATTCCGACTATAACACTTCATTTTAATTGTTCAAGTCCAATTGAACTAATTAAAATTATTCTCATACTATTTACAATAAATAATATTCTAATCAACATCCATAATTTGGTAAAGTATACTCCATATAGTGTGACCCATAGGGCCTTATATATTAAGCACTAATCTAATTAATTTCACGGTGAAACTCCTAGACAATTTACCGGACAATATTAATATATAAGGACGTTTGTGAGAATATACAAACCCCCTGTAATGTAAGGCTCTAATGATGATACGGTCCTTTCATTCACGATTACTCGAATAAGTCTAGAACTTGATTTCATGCCTGTTCTAATAACTAATTCATTTCTTTCTCAATCTTGTTAGTTGATCCTCGATTGTATTTCAAACACCATTTTGAATACATCGTAATGCATTGGCCATGACTAACGATCAAGCTAACTATGAGATGTTAAGTATTCTCTCCAATATATATTGAGAGTAATGAATCCTATCTTGGCTCAATTACTACTCCCATGTGCTCCGTAGTGTACCCAACGCATGTCGTACTACCCCATTAGGAGTGCAAGCATTGGTCATGGTCAAAGTACAAGACTTCACACATGTAGTAGTATTGACCTCAAGTCAAAGGACTAATACATCACCTTACAAAACCGATGCTTCCATAGACATGAATAGAATTAACCAAATGGTTTCTCGGCGGGGCTACCAACACCCTCTAAGGTATCCATGCATCCATCATGAATGACCAAGGGGCTAATTGTGAAGCAATTTGAATTGGGAAATGCCCTATTCAAATAGCCTGTTTCGTTGACCATGTATAGAAAACATGCATACATGCACGGAAACAATCTCCACATATAGTATGTATCCTTGAGTTTAAAGATAAAGGGCGAATACATACGGTACCCCTTAAATTAGGCCCAATTACAGATTCCTCCCAGATTGGCGAAAAATACATATAGCCCCCTGAAGCTCATTTTCGTTGACTAACAAATCTACATCAACATTCTCTCTCCCCCATGGCCTTTTCTCTCTCCCACGTGGATTTTACACATATTACAAAGATGATTATGTAATTAATTTGTCATAATTTTAAGGTATGCTCCATAGCAACACGTGCAAGGCATGTGGGGGTAGTACTGTAATTAACATAGCATAATTAGGGGACTTATATGTAATTGATTTGAATGTAATTTCAAATACTAGTCGCTATGTTACTTTTTTTTAATTGTTTGTTTCCTTTTTTTGCTATAAAACCCTCATTTGACATCATTTTGTTCATTGTTTTGCCTTCTTTTCTTGCTAAATTCTTAAAAAAATGGCTTATATATGTTCGTTCTTTAGATCGAACGTTGTTGTGAGTGAGAGTGGAGGATATTGTAGGCACTTTGATTGTGTAAGAAGGACGGTGATCATAGTTCAACGTAAAAGAGATTATTTTACAAGCAAACTAAGCCACTAACAAACAGTTTTTTGCTTCGTGCCTTTAAAAATACTTATTCAATCTTTTGTTCACAAATTGGGTTCATCCTTTATCGGTTCATTGCATTTTCCTTTCCAAAATTGAAATTGTGATCATTGTCCTTCTTACACAATCAAATTGCCTACAAAATCCTCCACTCCCACTCTAAACAACGTTCGAATGAGAGAACAAACTACTAGAAGTCATTTTTATAAGATTTTAGCAAGAAATGAATGCAATACAATTATCTCAAATGAGAGGTTTATAGAAAGAAAAGGACCAACAATTCAAAAAATAAATAAATAAGCATAACGGCTAGTTTTTCAAATAAAATTGAAATCTATGACAGATAAGCTTCCCAATTATGTATTCTTAATTACAATACCATCTCCACGTGCCTTATACGTGATGTTGTGGAACTTGACTGAAATTTGAGAGAAATCAATTACAAAATCATCCCTAAAATATGTATTGTCAATTACAGATAGGTCTAACTGTCAATCCGCCAAATATAAAAGGACAAATTAAAGAAAAAGGAATAGAAAAGAAAAAGGAGAAAATAAATTAAATAAAAGCAAAAATATAAAAAGTGGATGGCATTTCGTTAATAACTCCGACTTTTTGGTCCATACCAGCAAGAATGTATGCCACATCATCACCAGAGTTGACTTTTGGTGCTGGATGTAATTAGAAATCGAGTCTTTTGTTAATTTTGGGGCTATTTGTAAATTAAGCCAATTTGAGGGGATTTTTGAAATAAAAATCAATTTAAGGGGCAATAGATGTAATTTTCCCAAAGATAAAAGTTGAGGTTTATATTGAAAAAACACCGCATTTTAGAAGATAAATGCTCAATTCATCACTCTTTTCCACATTCTCTCCACAAACCATGAAAATCGATATTTGCAGATCATGTTACTTGGGCCTGACATGTGTAGCAAAAGGAAGTTGGGCTTCTTAGTTTACCACAGAGCCATAGAAAGCCCATGATGATAGCCCAATAGCATGAAACCCAATCACGGTTTCTAGACACCTGGATAGTACCTGACGTTCGGTCTGAGATTAGGTACTCAGTACAAAATCTGTGCCCTAAAACCCCATTTCTTCTTCTCCCGTGCACGTCTATTGGATACTGAATACTTGACTTGCAGTGAGAGAAACAGGCACAACGATTCCCATTTCATTCACAGTGCGTCGTTTCATCTGTTTCTGAAGGCAATGCAATGTTTTAGCTCTTTGTTATCAGCTGTTTCTTTACCAAATTTATTTCAATTATGTCCACGATGTTTCCGCTGAGCTGTTCAATTGTTCGCACATCACGAAATTCGTTCTCAATTAGGAATTTAGGATTATATTCCGCTAATTGATCACCTGTACTATTCATTTGTAGAGTAACTTGTTATGACAGTTTGCTTTTCTGTTTTAAGCTGTGTTCATTTCGTAATGTATCGACTGCATCTGGCATGCAATATAAAAAGCTTGGAAGTTATTGACCATATCAATTGATTTTCCTGTCCGGCTTGGAATATATACCTCAGTTGTTGTTGATAAGGAATTGAGTATTTTGGTAGCTTGGGTATTTAGTTTAAATTACGCGATATTTTTGTGTGGACTTATCCGGTCATGGATGCAATCACATCTTAATTTCTCTACACATTTAGTATCCACAGTGGGTATTCAATTTCTTGTATAGCAGTAGATTCTTCTGTAAATTGATTTTGATTTGTGTTTTATTCAAATGTGAATGAGAATATTAACTATTAAGGAGGTATTTTTTACCAGTACAGGGACATGTTTATAGGCGTGGTGCACATTAACTTAAACAGCCTATATTAGCACTCAAGGGATCTTAGTTTATGATTTTATATGTTACAGACACTATGGTGGAAGCATAAGTTCTAGTTTGCAATAATTGCCACACACCTGTTTTTTTAGATCTTTGGGTTTGATTTAAAGTTCTACTTATCTGTCACTTCGACCAAAATTGGTTCTAATTGAACACCCCGTGCAGGCATAATTTTCTGCACTTATGGGGGACAGTGAGACTGTACTGGCACAAACACCTGCTCCCTCTGGAGACCATATGGATGTGAGTGGCGGTGCTCCTGCGGCTGCTGGTTCTATTCAAGATACAGAACTCATGGACCGCCCTGCAACTGGATCTACTGCAGGCGAGATTGTGACTCCATCTGGCAATTTGGATGGCGCCAATGCAGATGCCACTGCACTGCCTTCTATCCACCAAGAAGGACCCACTTCAATTGCATATGAGATGGAGGAAAAGTTTGCTGGGTCTGGTTCAACTCAAGTTAGTGGTTATGATACTTCACTTACCAGTAATGGTGTAACTGAAGGTGTAGCAGCTGTGGATGTCCCGGAAAATGGGGGTATTACTGCTGATGGTATTGGATCAGCTGCTTTGCATCAACCTATAGATGGTTCTGGTACTTACTACTGACACTTTAGAAACTTATCCCTGAATGGTAGCATATCTCTGTCTCCTTATTTGTGCCGAACATATGGCATTTAATGTAGATCAGGAATAGTTGCGCCTTTCTCTAGGTTGACGTTAACATGACTCTTTTATAATTGGGAAACTTTAACATCATGCTGAATTATACATCTGAAGAATAACAATCTACGATGAGAAGTAGTTCAATAATAGCAATATTTCAGTTGGAAATTATCAGAATAAGAATGGGTACTTCTTAATTCTGACGAACTTTTACCGTCAGAAATTCCTGAACCTGTACATCAATGGCTATGCAGTGGCAGATGCAATTTATACACTGTAGTATATGGCATATTGTCCCCATTGCAGTGTTGAAGTTATTCATAAAGTTCGTGATAACATTATCTTAATAAAAAATTGCCCAAAAGAGTCGGCATGCACCACTGTAGACGCGTCTTTGAATCTGGGAAAACAAAAATTAAAGATATCTATAATTGTTACATCCCATATAAAAGTGGACACGAGTATATCACTGCATTCACATGGTTTTCCTCTCTTTTACTTGTTTTTTTGGGTGCCCTCTGAAGTCTGAATGGAACCTGGCGAGGCCAAAATTGGAACATATTTCTGAAAGCTCTGCATATATCTCCTATAAGTTAGTCCATTTATTTATTGAGCCTTTGTTGCAGGATTGAGTGCTGAAGAAGAAAGATTATGGAGCGTTGTGACAACAAATTCCACGGACTTCACTGCTTGGACTTCCTTGATTGAAGAGACAGAGAGAATGTCAGAGGTATGCTTAATGTTTATTACTCTGCAGCATTATATGTTTTATTTATATTTTTTGTGGCTTGAACCTTGCTCATGGTCTCTCTTTTCATTCCCAGGGTAACATTTTGAAAATCCGGAAAGTCTATGATGCATTTTTAGCTGAATTTCCTCTATGTTATGGGTACTGGAAGAAATATGCTGATCATGAGGCAAGACTCAGCTCAGTTGACAAAGTTGCAGAAGTTTATGAACGAGCCATCCAAGGAGTAACCTATTCCGTGGACATGTGGCTTCATTATTGTGTTTTCTCTATTAGCACATATGGTGACCCTGAGAGTATACGAGGGTAATATTCCAAGTTCTACTTTTGGCAGTTTGTCTGATAATTGATTGCTTATCGTTGTTATGGTGTCGGAGTGATCTTTTATGGCTTTCTAACATGATTTCAGCCACCTGCAACAGCGATTACTGAAGTATAAAGTTTAAGGGACTGTATGTCAAACAAACAGTTTCTGTGATGTGCAAACCCTTGCTTGGGTGGCTACTAGTTGATAAATATCTGAGTCTACCTAGGTTCAGTTATATGTCGCCTCATCAGTCCCTTCCATTGTATTTCCTTAGGATATTCCCTAGTAATGTATCTCAATGAAACTTTGATGTTTAACCATGGCACATGAGGTGCTTCAATATTCAATTGGTGACAAGAAGATGTCGCACAGTTAAGATTGCCTGTATGACTCCTCCTTGACGAGCTGTGTAAGATTCTTTGAAGGAAGGTAAATGCAATGCAGTGTCAATTGTAACTAGGGTCTAGTGTGCTCTTTCGTTGAATTACTAATTCCTATTCAACACCAATCCTCTGTATGATCTCGTGTGTTTCCCTCGATATATTTGCATTTAATAAGTTTTACAGCATAATTTTCTTTTTCTCTTTTTTTGCTTTTCAGACTATTTGAAAGAGCATTGGCTTATGTTGGTACTGATTACCTGTGCTTTCCACTCTGGGACAAGTACATTGAGTATGAAATGTCGCAGCAAGATTGGTCTCGTGTGGCCACAATCTACACAAGGGTATTGGAAGTTCCAAACCAGCAGCTGGATCGCTACTTTGAAGGGTAACTTTTTGCTACTGTGAACTTTCTTTTTTCCTTCTTTGCTGCTTGTTTGTTTACCCTGAATTCTTGCCTCTGTAGGAATTAATATATCAATTGATTTACCTGCATATGTTGTTACAGATTTAAAGAGTTGGTTGCTAGTCGACCTTTATCAGAATTGCGAACAGCTGAGGAAGTTTCTGCATCTGTTTCAAATTCTGATGTCGTTGATCCTGAACATGAGGGGGAGGCTCCTGGTGTTACAGATCAGTCATCGAAGCCATCAAATGCAATCTTGCAAGATGCAGAGGATCTGGAGAAGTACATAGCTGTCAGAGAAGAGATTTACAAGAAAGCTAAAGATATAGACTCCAAGATTAATGGGTTTGAAACAGCAATTAGGAGGCCTTACTTTCATGTGCGACCCCTCAATGTAGCAGAGCTTGAGAACTGGCATAGCTATCTTGATTTCATCGAAGGCGGAGGCGACTTGAACAAGGTACCAAATTTGGTTGTTTCTCAATTTTAATTTCTTTTGCACGTAGCTTTAGTTGTCCTTTGTGTACATTGACTTACAGTTTAGTAAAATCTGCTGCGTCATATGGTTTATTGGCCTAACCATTGGAGAAGCATCTTTATAACGGGATAGTGATCTTGGACTAAAGCATGGGCGTTCCGTTATGCTTTGGATAAGGCTAAGTACTTCAATTTTTCATTTGCGAGTCGAAATTCTGGGTTCGTGACATCTGGTGATTAATTATATTTGTTTTAAAGTTCAAATGTTATGTATGCAGGTGTCTTCTTATCTTCCTAATCATCTATCTGTCAGGCAAGGGAGGGTCCCTCCTTTTGTATTTGAGGGGCCTTTCTGTTCCACCAACTGAGTACTTCTTGTGCATTCCTCTATATACTTCTTGGCATTCTTATTAAGATCTTGACGTCAAGTTCGAGTTTTAATGTTTTTTCAAATCTGTATTATCAGATTGTCAAGCTGTATGAAAGATGCCTAATAGCGTGTGCAAATTACCCTGACTACTGGATAAGGTATATCTTGTGCATGGAAGCTAGCGCCAGTATGGAACTTGCTGAAAATGCCCTTGCTCGTGCTACTCAAGTCTTCGTTAAGGTATGAAGTTTCCCTCTGGTGCATTTCAATCATTCCCTTTTTCCACTACTTCCCATGTATTTTGTTTTTGTTTTGGGGTGTGCGAGTAATGATTGGTTGTTCAGTAATGAAAACTGAGGTTTTTGATATTGTTGATAAGCTGGCTAAAGCATATGCATATAATTGAAGGTTTTAACTGACTGGCCTATGTATTAGTTGTGCGTTTACTAGCTTTTACCTTTGCCTTTAACTTTTTATTTATCTATATGTGGCTTCTTATTCATCTCCCGTAACAGAGGCAACCAGAGATCCATCTTTTTGCTGCACGACTCAAGGAGCAGCATGGTGATGTATCTGGAGCCCGAGCAGCTTATCAGCTTGTGCACACTGGAATTGCACCTGGACTTCTAGAAGCAATCATTAAGCATGCAAACATGGAACATCGGCTTGTAAGATTGATTCGAAATTTTCAGTCAGAATTGCTCTTTCATCTTTTCCTATGATATATTATGGAAACTGTTGGCTTTTCTGTTTTACAGGGAAAAACCGAAGATGCTTGTTCTCTGTATGAGGAGGCTATTGTGATTGAAAAGGGAAAGGAGCATTCACAGACTCTGCCTCTGTTGTTTGCACAGTACTCACGTTTCATATATTTGGTATGTTATGCATTTCTAACATGGTTTTTTGTTGAACCTATTTAAATTCTATATCCATACACTTGCCAGCTATCATCAAGGAGAAAATTATCCATGTGTGTTCTGCTTTCCAATTTATTTGTGACTTGCGGTTTAAGTACCTGTGCTACCAGTTCAATGGGTCTGAACTTCTAATGACTATTGTTTCCTGGTCGTTTTGTTGTTCCCCAGTACGACTGAGCTATATTCACTGAACATTTATAGCTATCCTCAAGATATATTCTGCATTTTGTGTGCATCCGTTGACATCTTGTGCTTTCTACTATGCTTTTTATTTTGTATTCCTCATAGTTTGATCAACTGCTGACTGTCTTTTGCATTTAAACTTTGTTGAAAGGTTTCTGGCAAAGTGGATAGGGCAAGGGAGATTCTTGACCAAGGTGTGGAGAATGCCCAATTGTCAAAACCGCTCTTGGAGGTAGTCCCACTTTTATGCTTTCCTTCTTCAAATCTCTGTCTCCACATGGACTGACCCATTGTCATTTTGTTGCAGGCTATGATCCACTTGGAATCAATTCAGACACTTCCAAAGCGGATAGAGTATTTGGATTCCTTGGTTGATAAATTCATTGCTTCTGATCCTAACAACCCCAATGTTGCAAGTGTTGCAGAGAGGGAGGAACTGTCAAGCATTTTCTTAGAGGTATCGTATCTTTGATTTTCGAAAGCCGGTCAGATCATGAAGTTGATTAGCAGATTGTATCAACAAAACCTGCACACTTCTACAATTGTCATTGTCACCATGCAAAGTGTTCTATTTCATCTTGGTCAAACATTCCGTCATGCATAAGCCAAGAAGTGTCTAATTATAGCTTACTTGAAATGTATACGTTGAATGTATTCTGTCTAGGTGGTCAAGTGCTTGTGGATAACTCTGTGTTTATAAATTTGTGTGAACTTGCAGTGTCTAGTCTGGTCTTGAATTTGTCCCAAAACAAGAGTTCTACATTATCGCCATTCTCTTGTAGTGTGATATCCATCCTTTTCAGTTTCTATGTACGTATCTTGTTATATTGGGTTGTTTTTGTCTGAGTTATCTGCTGTCAATTGTTATATGCAGTTTTTGGATCTCTTTGGAGATGTGCAGTCAATAAAGAAGGCTGATGATAGACATGCAAAGTTGTTTTTGCACCATAAGAGCACGACAGAGTCAAAGAAACGCAATGCTGATGATTATTTGATTTCAGAGAAAACAAAACTTGCAAAATCACTTGTTTCATCGGCTGCCACTCCTACAACAAGTGGATATCCTAGTGCTCAGAATCAATGGCCAGCAGGGTATGCTGCACAGCCTCAACCTCAAGCATGGCCCCAAGCCTCACAAGCTCAGACACAACAGTGGGGCCCTGGATATGCGCAACAGGTAGCTGTCCTGTTTGAATATTTTGTTTAGCAGACACTTTTTTCAGCGTGATTCGAGTTTATGGTCATTGACTCATTGTACTGTTCTCATTTAGGTGGTTGAGATTTGAATCTTCGATTTTCCTGATTTTATTAACTTGAATATGCATGAATAAGAACTATTATTACCAATCATGTTATTCACAGAAACTGGTTTACAGCCAAAAATGAGTTTTTAAGATATAAGACCTTTTTCCATTACTCCCTCCGCCCTGTTTCAAACTTGCACATTCTTTTTTGGCTTTTCATTACAGATTTCTCATTCCAAAAAGTTGAAAGTTCTTATATTCTGTATATTCAACTATACCCTACAATAGCATATAATAATTTCAATGAGAACTTCTTATTCCCATTTAACAAATATCTGACTTACAACGGGCAACTTTTGCAAGAGACCATCTCTCGGAGAGACTAGATCAAACATCACATATTTGTTATAAACATAGTATGTTATGCTACAAACATCAAATGTTAGAAAGGACGATAATGTAATTATAATGCAGGTTTATTTTGCGCGATGTATTAAATTAATCATATGGTGTTTGTAATTAAAATATGTGATGTTTATATGGTCTCTTGCAAAAGTTTGTACCTTCAATTGGATGCTCAACTCTTAAGGAGCTAATGCGGGCTTATATTTGGAACCTGGAAGTGTTTAGGTTGGTTTAAAACATAAATATTTCTGGTACATATCTAGTCTTGCCTGTGATATCTTGAGCTGTGATTATAAATGCTTGTTTAGTTCTCTTAATTTGCATGCGGCAATGGAGCACCATTAGCTTTTCATTTCTTCATTTTCTCTTCTGCAAGCAAGGGTGAGGCATAGTGACAGTCACTTTCCTGTAGGCCTATTAAGATTATATTGTGTTGGTGAACCACACTTGTTAAGTACTCTGGTTTCCGTCATGTATAGGGCTTATGCTACAGTGAAATTGCCTTGAAAAGCCATGTTCATTTCTTTTCTTTTTTTTGCTTTTCTAGGCCACATACGGTGCATATGGTAACTATGCATCAGGTTATGCGGCTCCACAGGCACCTGCTTCAGCTCCGCAAGCTGCTGCATATGGAGCTTATCCTCCAACTTATCCAGCACAGGTGACATAACATTTGTTATCGAATATGTTAGTGGTTGTCTAGTACTCACTCACAGAAGCACTGTATTCTCTATGCTTGTTGCGCACTACTTGCACTCAGCCTGCTGTTCTGATGTTGGCCAATGCCAATATCGGTTCTATCACTTGTGTTTTGCATTCTGCTGTCAATCATTTTATTCTCAGTGTAACCTTTTTTGTACAATTTCTATAACGGGCATCTTGAATTTCTTGGCTTGGGGCACACCATGGGATGTAGCATAAAATGATTTATTAAGACTTGGGAGTGTTTAGTGACTGACATAAAATTCAGGATTGAAGTTTCTCAAAGTTGACCCTTGAAATGATTTTGATGAAAGGTGATACCTGGTTGGCACGTAGTTTCTAATATATTGATGTGTTTTTCCCATCAATTTGAACCAGTGACTTGCATAACCTCTACTTTTGTCATCTATCATCTACCTCGACCCAACTTTTTTTACTAGTAACTTTTACATATTCAATAGTAAAGGAAGGTATTTTAAGAGACGGTCTTTAAATAATTTACCTAGAGACAGACGGACGGACCTATGTTGTCAAAAAAATTATCGATGTTATTAATAAAGACACTTTTATTCTTAACATTAGTGTTTTTTCACATTATAGAAAGATTTATTTCGTTAACAATATAGATACTTTAATTACTAACATGGATGATTTTATTGATAACATAGTCCGTCTATAAATTAGAGACCGGATAATAAAGTAGCCCCCAACCCGGATGAATGTTTTTCGCCCTTGTGAACTTTGTATGGACATAATCGAATATTTGTTTGCAAATTTACAGGCCTACCCGCAGCAGGCGTACACACAACCCGCTGCAGTAGCACCACCGACTTTAACTCCTGGCCAGCAGCCAGCCGCAGTGCCCTCAGCTGCATATTATGGTGCCAGTTACTATTGAGTGGATATGTTTGGAACAACCAGCATTGTGCAATTCTATCTGTCAACTTCGGCTGTATCATATAGAACAATACCTTGAGCTTTATTGATGGCACGTGTATCATTTTATTATCAGAACGATAGCTGACGGTATGTCATATGTGGTTTTGTTTGGTCTTGGTATTGTAATCATGCACTTTTTGCATGTATCCTCCTGAACTCTCTCCGTTTACATTTAATGTTCGGATTTTTTGGTTTACATTGGTCTTGAAACTAGTATATACGACATAGTACCCCAATAACTGTACAATTTAGTTATTTGTGCTGCTAAATTATGTATCAGGACTCCAATCTTACTCTCCTATCGCACCATGCAAATAAGCAAGTCACATCGAAATGCGTACATGGCTTTTCCTATTTAGGTTTTGTTCTATTGAACTGAAAATTAATTTCAGTTCTGTTTTGTTATATTTTATATTATACTTCAGTTTAGTAAATTTTGGTGCTTTTCCTATTTAGGTTTTGTTCTATTGAACTGAAAATTAATTTCAGTTCTGTTTTGTTATATTTATATTATACTTCAGTTTAGTAAATTTTGGTTGAAAATAACATTGACTCAGTCTTCGAAGCAAGCATCTGTCACTACTGATTTAACTATTGTACAATACAATTCTATATAACAGGATTACATGGTCTATAGACTATAAACCAGTGGGGTTTACACAATGCACATCAGGATATGCGTAGTGGGTTTTCAATGTCATTTAAAAATAGTGAAATTGAAAAGAGATATAACTAAAAGCTAATAATTTGGATAAAATTTGTCTTTTTTATTGAATATGAAATTTATAAAATTTTAATGGAGTAGATAGAGCCGTACATACTTGACACATGTTTTGTTCTCAAAATATATTAAATACTTAGTTCATATTTAAAATATTTTACGCTTGAATACCACAGGCACGTGAAATTAGTGTAGTTTAACAGATGAGTACAACATGTATGTATGTGTGTGTAGTGTGTGTGTGTGTGTATATATCAAATATGATTTTCACACCGAGACTCAACGTACACATTTGGTTCTACATGCCACGTGCACATAATTATATTATCGTTTTACATGTACACTTTTCGTGTGTGATACCACATGCATATAAAACAAGTATATGGTTTTTAAGTGTGAATGCCACATACACCTTAATGTAGTGTGGTTTTGGTCCCGGATGTCATGCAAACGAATTGAAGCACAGCTACCAAATTCATTTAATATTTATTTACAATTAGAATTTTTTGTGCACGTGCACATAAAAGGTTAGTTGGCTTTGCTCGTGAATACAACATTTACAAAATGTCATTCTCGTTGTGCGAATACCAAATCCCATAAAGCACGTTTTGTTATCTCTTGAATAGCATATGTATATGAAGTCAGTTTGGTTTTACACCAAAAAAATACATGGACACAAAGTTAATACGATTTTTCACGGGCGAGTACTACATAAAAATAAAGTTAGTACAATTATTATGCATGAATATAACATGCATATAAAGCGCGTATGATTTCTCCGTACGAATACCACATGCATTTGAAGTTGATCGAATTTGTATTCTTATGTTGATTGTGATAACCTTTCTTGACTGCAAACTTTATGATTCATAAACTTATAATGAACTAGATTGAGCCGTGCATACTAATCACGAACTTTATTGAGCCGTGCTTAACTCACATTTACAATATTTTACGCGCGATTACCACGTGCACATAAAATTTGTATAGTTTTTGAATACAACATGCAGTTAAACCAAGTATGATTTTCGCCTACAGACTCCACGCACATACATGGTTTCGCACGCCACATGCACATAAACATAGTATTGTTTCACATGTACATTACAATTTTCGAACGCGATACCACATGCTTATAAATCATGTACATAAATTTCAACGCAAATACCACGTACACCTAAATGTCGTACTCCCTCCGTTCCACTAAGTACCTTCCATTTTTCCATTTGAGGCATTCCATTTAAACCTTTCCAATCCTTTTTATGAAAACCCACTATCTCAATTATCAATACTTAATCACTCTGTTATATACTTTATCAATTCTCTTTCTCACATTTCACTATACACTCATTACTTTATCTATATATATAAAATCACTATTTTACTCAAAAAAATTTAAAAATTGTGCAAAATAAAAATGAGAAGGATTTAAGGGAATAAAGGGGAGTACTAATTTTTGCCCCCGAATGCCATGCACACGAATTTGGAGTATGGCTTCCCAATTTACTCAGTATTTGTTCAGTCCATAGTTGAAATATCTTACGCGCGCGCGCGCGCACACATAAAAGAGTTAGCCTAGTTATTTCATGCAAACACACGCTCCTATAAAGTAAGTAAGATTGTCATTTGAATCCCACATGCATATACAGTAAGTATGATTTTTACACCCAGTTACCATAATATTGT
Organism: Plantago elongata; assembly: GCA_036897095.1. Classification (NCBI taxonomy): domain Eukaryota; kingdom Viridiplantae; phylum Streptophyta; class Magnoliopsida; order Lamiales; family Plantaginaceae; genus Plantago; species Plantago elongata. The sequence goes on from JAYMSP010002080.1 coordinate 15,222, forward strand.
AAACATAAAAGCCAACATGATTTTGACGCACTTGTATCGCGTTGAAAGTAAAATTAATACGATTTCGACGCGTGAATATTACACACATAAAATAATACGTATGATTTCAGCGTACAAACACGACGTGCATTTAAAGTAGAAGAAATTTTGTATTCCAAATAATTTTATGATTCACAAAATTTGAAAGCTTTCCTCTTCTTTATTTGTTGAAAATGTTGAAAATGAAGAATCTTAAAGCAAGAGATAAGCATGGTTCGTGATACACATGATCGGAACCGTCGAACACAAATCTGGAATTCCAATCGACTGACAACTCAAAACTCAAAAATAAAAAGGCAAAACACAATTACAGTAATACATAACCAGAAATCCAATTTTCCTGATTTTGAAAAGTGAAATTATAATAAACTAAATTGTTATTATTTATTATTACACTGTCCCTAAATCACCGCACTTTCTCTCACTAAAAGAAACCTCACTGTGAAACAAATCCAATCAAACCACCGTAGGGTTTTAGATTTTCCGATCATCACTGCTCATCGAGAGTGATAGACATAACAACAATGGCGAATCAATACGCTGCTCCAGTTCCTGCTGCTCAGGTATGTATACTCCGATTCCACTTTCCATTCCTCCTCAATTTATGATTCTTCCAATTCACTTTTTTTTGGTTGTGGATTTCTAGGTCGGCTCCTACTTTGTGCAACAGTATTACCAGATGTTTCGGCAACAGCGAGAGCTTGTGCATCAATTCTACAACGACGCCAGCTCTATGATGCGGATTGATGGAGACGTCAGTCACTCGGCTGCAGATGTGATGGTAATGCTTAATTTGCTTGTGAGTTCCGTTTGTGATTTGTTTTGTGACTTTATCGACTTTGATTTGTTCGGGTTTCATTGGATTTGTTATTTATGTGTTAAAGGTTTAAACTTAGCAAATTTGATACTGATTAGTTTTATAAAGATTGAGTTTTTAAGCTGCCCTCCTTTTTGTTTTACCTCCTGATCGTGACGATTGAGTATTTTCCGACACGGAGATAATACGATTCTGTCCCCATCTGTGAGGTTGCAATGGCTAGGAACCTTTGGATAGCAGCTGTAAAGTTTTTGTGTTGTCTTCTTGGCATTTGCCTACTTTCTCTTACGAAATTCATTGTCTACAGGCCTTATCATTAGCACTGTTCTCGGTTTTTTAGCTGCAATGTTCTACTTTCATGTCTTTGTTCAGACTTTACTTGGATGTTTTGTCCTTAACACCTGGCGCTCATAATTATTTCTTTTATTCAGCAAATTCATCAGCTAATCATGTCACTAAGTTTCACCGGAATCGAGATCAAGACAATAAACTCCCTTGAATCTTGGGATGGAGGCGTTCTTGTTGTTGTTTCAGGCAGTGTAAAGTCGAGAAATTTCAGCAATTCAAGGAATTTTGTCCAGACATTTTTCCTTGCTCCACAAGATAAGGGTTACTTTGTTCTGAATGACATGTTTCATTTTGCTGATGAGGAGTTCTCACAGCAGCATTCAGTCCCAGTAGCACAAGAGTTGAACGTTGACTATCAGCAGACTATGTCTAGCCATCTTCCTGACCAGCCAGGTACTGTGTGTGTCTAGCCATCTTCCTGATCCAGTAGCACAAGAGTTCAATGCCATCCTCACTTGACTGGAATTTGCAAGGATCTGGAGAGTCACATGCATGGCTTGTTAAGTACAGCATAACACACCGTGTGTGTTAAGCGCATTTGCATGATTTTCGAGAAAAGGAAAAGTTATGAAGTATTAATATATAATGTATTTCATCCGATAAAAAACTTCAAATTCGGTTTGCGTGAACTTTTTAAACGAATAGCATGTAAAGGATTTTTATTGTTTCTACACACACTCATTCTTCTTGAGTGCTCTACAAACTACAAACACAGCCAATTCACATGCTGCTGGCAATTTAGAGAACACATTTCGTTATTTCTAATGACATGTGGGAAGCATGTTTTTTTCCACAATTTTTTTAGGAAAAGGCCAGTTTTCTTATTAGGAAAAATCACACAATCATCATTATACAAGTGAGGTAGTATAATCTAACATCTTAGATTGTTTGATAATAGAGGAAAAATAGGAGTAAGCCGTTCATTACTGTATGGTTACTACTTAATTTTGATAACTGCTCCTGCATCTCGCCATTGACTTCATTTTGCGGCTTATATTTTACTCTATTACTGTTTAGCTCATCGGTTAGTTCTCTGTCATCTTTGATTTTTCGGGAACACCGTATGATGGCCGCACCTGGCATGTTTAATTTATATCAACATATAGTTAAAAGATGAACACTTGATTCCCTTCGCTTCATCTGGCTGAATTGTTATGTTCTGTTACAGTATCTGACTATCAGTTAGAGGACGAAGCAAGGGCCTACATCAACTCTGTCCATATCAGCGAACGTGGTGAGCCTGTTCAAGATTACAGTTATCATGAGCAGCAGTATGAACCTCAGCCCGAGCCGGAGCTGGAGTATGAGGCTGAGCTGCAGGCTGAACCTGAACCCGAGAGTCAGCATGAACCTGAAGGTGACATAGTAGACGAAGGTTCTTCCTTTGTTGAAGACCAGAGTGCATTACATCAGAGTTCGGTAACTAACCTGCAAGAACATCAGCATTACGCTGAGGAACCTCATACAGAGCCTGAGAAGCTGACTTATGCATCTATAGTAAGCATCATTTCAATTTATGAGTGTAGGATATCATATTCATAGCATGACATGTTTATATGGTACATATAATTTCCACATGCCTGTTTATTAGGTAAAATCTTATCTTGTGTTGGTAAGGAAATCTAGGGACATTAATTTATTTTTTTTTGAAACGGCAAAGGTGGCTCGAACCTCCGACCTATTGGTTGGAGGGGAAGCGACTTACCAATTGAACTGTGCTTCGTTGTCAATCTAGGGACATTAATAATGTGGTGGTCAGGTGATTAAGTGAACTTTATCTCGAAGTGCAATAACCTTATCTGGTATTCGCTCAATCCTTGTTTACTGCTAAATTTTGCCTGACGCCAACTTATGCATTTGGGCATCTGATTGTTAAATTTCTTCAATACAGTGTTATATGTTTGATGTTTGAACATGTCCTACTTCTACATTGACCCTGGAGGGTCCAGTGGAACTCTTTGTATCTTTGTTTTCGTCGATGCTAAAATATGTAATGCAGTTATTCCATTATCTAATTGGCTGTCTTTTACCATGGCTATGCATTAAATTTCAAAGTTGCGGGCTAAAGGGAAATCTCCACCGCCAGTCAGTGTAGCAGTTGTCACTCAGAAGACACCACCTGCTTCAGATTGGAACCAACTTCCACAGCCTTCAGTACCGCAGCCTGCCCCAACTCAACAATATTCTGGTGTAGAAGATTCTCTGTCATATGAGGAAGGTAATGGTTCTCATTTATATTCTCTGGTACTTTCAACTAGTTCTGATGATAGCAATGCAGCACCTGTTGATGTGTCTGCAACTATATTTGATTAGTTGAGCTGCTGGAACTTTAGGGTCAGTAGTCTGCAGCACGAAAAAAAACCCGATTCTTTATTAGGGACTGATGTTTGCTTCTGATTACTTTACTGTTTCAGTTTCATTGACAATTATACTATTCTTTCCAGGAGAGTCACTGTCTGTCTATGTGAGAAATTTGCCTTCTACAGTGACGTCCTTTGACCTATTTGATGAGTTCAAGAATTTTGGTGAAATCAAGAGTGATGGTGTATTCTTGAGGAACCGCCAGGTCTGCTAGTTTCTGTATCTTTATCATGTGATACTGTGTTCTAATGTCTGTATGTTCTCAGAGTAACTTACATCCTGTGGTTTACAGGATACTGGTGTCTGCTACGCCTTTGTTGAGTTTGAGGATATCCAGAGTGTTCATAATGCACTTAAGGTTGGAATCTAATGCATTTGGAATAATTTTCTTGTTTTTTTCTTTTTCCGAGTAGTGGGTCCTTATGGTACTGTAAATTTATAGCGTTTGGAATAACCTGCATAGAAAGTCTCTGCTTCATTGTAACTTTTTTTTTTTTTAATTTTAAATATCATTTATTTGGTCTGTCTATTGCTCGAATTACCTACTCATAACAAGTACATAAGTTATTATCTCACTCATGTTTGGCTTTCAATACAAGTATACCGTAAGATGGTCAAAACCACTCTGTAAGTGGAATTGTTTGTTGCTTGTGTCTATTATTGGCGTTTTTACTGCAGTGCTGCCTGAAATAGTCAAATTCCCTTAAGTTGTAAGAGTAGATCAATTTAGACTGAACCCATCATTCAATTAGCTATATATTTTTTGCTACTTATGTTCTATGTTTATCACAGGCAATTAAGCAACGCTTATTTGTCTCTGTCTACTGCAGTTTGCAATCTGTGAAAAATTTATTACTAAATTTTTTGTAATTTGTTCTGTGTGCTGAGATGTTTATTAAATCAGTATACAAGACCAGAGTAATTTGATATGAACTGTATCCTTTTCCTTCGAGAAGTTCATTCTGCTTTGTCCTGTGTTCTAGGCTTCTCCTATTCAATTGGCTGGAAGGCAAGTTTACATTGAAGAACGAAGACCAAATGCTGGTGCATCTCGTGGTGGAAGTAAGTGCTTCATCCTTTTTTTTTTTTATGTGTATTTTAAACTTCTGCTTGCTTGCTAGTGTTCTTTTAAAGTTATTTCTAATGCTCCAGAAGATATTTTTGTATTAAACTCATCGTTTACTGCTAGACTCATAATATTTTGCTAAAATATATGTCTACTGTGATTTCCCAAAGTACAAATAACTGAGTTGGAATCCCAGAGATTAGTGTTTATGGTTTAATCTTCATGGAGAAAGTACGGATGAAAGTCTCCCTCACTTCAATTCCATGTCTCTGTAGTTTTTCTTTTCCCCCAGTTGGATGGTATATGTTGAAGATGTTAGAAGATACTATATGATTATGCATAGGAATAGACAAAACTCAAAAGCAGACGATAATAGCCTGAGTTCTGAAATATGTATGAAAATAAGTAGAACTTGGTGCAATAATATCTGAAATAGATTAGTGTCCACCAACAGATTTCTAGATGTAAACGTTACATCAAACTTGTAAAAAATTTCCTGCCTGCCAAATATCTTAACAGATGGTTTTGTGCAAAACAAGTAAAGAATCTTCAGTGGCAATTGATATTGAGTTCCCTCTGATATTGATTTATGTTCCGTCTTTTGGCTTATGACCCAACACATGAGTACCATCCTTTGCTGATGTATTAGTTATCCTTAAATTGTCATTGATCAGGAAGGGGAGGAAGAGGTGGCAGTAGAGGTGGAGGGCGTGGAAGGAGTTACGGGCGGGGAAGTGAGTCAAACGGCAGTGACTACAACAGAGGTAGAACAAATGGCTTCCGTACATGATCAAGTGATGTTATGAGAGAAGTACACCCGTCTATTTTGGCTGCTATAGTGTTGTTGGCTTTGTTCACAGAAGCAAACGCTTCTTTGTTTTGTTGCGAAAAAACTTCTTCAGAAGTGCATTTACTTTGTGTGGGGGTATCAACCCATCCCTTTTGTTAAACTCAATATACTTTTTTTACTTGGTCACTTCTAATGCAGAGGGTATATCAACATTTTGAAGAGCTTTCTTAGCAAAATATGTATGCAGTTTGGTAATTGTAAGCCCTCATTTTGTAGACATCACTGAATATTTATACATGAACTGATGAAAGTATCTGGTTGCCATTAATTAATGCTTCCTTCAGACTAGATAAGCAACGGTTTTATTTTTTGAACAGGAGTTAACCTATTTGAACTGAAAATACTGCATGACATCTAATATACATCCATTCTTCCACCCTGGTCCTCTATGCACTTAGTGCAGTTGCAGAAGCCATGTTCCCATGGTGGATGAACGACTGTCCAAAATGGGAATTGTTCATCTTTTCTTCTTCTTCATCTTCATCATCATCTTCTGCATTCCAGAGGAAACTAGCATATGCTGCATGAATATGACTGCAAAAACACAGGTTTGAAGTTAGTATAAGTTTGATGTGGCGTTCAGCATAAAATATATGTGCCTGTTCGTGAATCTAGAGCACTGAGGCATATCACATACCTGTCTTCTGATGAGACACGAACTGCTCTTTCAAAATAGTTTGTTGCTCTTTCTTTATCCTGGTGGAGATCCCAAATTAGTGTAGCATATTGGGACAGGACCTCACCGTCTTCTGGATCTGCTAAAATCGCCCTCGAATAGTACTCTTCTGCTCCTGGAAGGTCTCCCTTTGTCTGTCAGGCAAGTACACCAAAATCAGTATCATATTTACAAGTCTCGGCTATATATTCATGCTATATGTTAAACTTCTGAGGATATATGTCATATGAACATTCTGTAATAGATTAGAATCTTGTTATGAGCTACTTATGTTCTATAGACTGACTTGATATAAGAACTGAGCGTAGTTTCTGAGAAACAACGAATTTCCAGGATTTTCTGCTAGCATCTTCTTGTAGTGCTCTTCCATACCAACGCCTTTGTTATCACCACCACCACCACCACCCCGATCAAAAGCAACCGGCCTAGAACTTCCTCCCCCGCTTCCACCGCCATTCACACCATTATCAATCAAACTGATACCCGAAATACCCGGTCCAGAGGCCATATACATCATTCCCTCACTTTCAAACCCCCAACTCTTATGATTGTTCAGCTTCTTCGTCATCCGTTCCAACACCATACTCTCTGCTCTAATAGAGTCACCATATCCTTCACATTGTTCTCCGTCGTATTCGCTCCCTTCCTCATCGTCACTATCTTCAAACTCCTCGAACGAAGTCCCCAACTTTTGATGCGTAAAAGACGGGATTGTCTCCAGGTGAGAAAGGTTCGGCTTCCTCTCAAACTTCTTCGAAAACGCAAACTCATCCAGACTGTACAAATCCATCGCCAAATCCTCCATGTTACTTTCAGATTGAACCCTTCTAAGCCCACTCTGTGTTTTCATTTCCGCGACAGAAGGCGACGACGAACCCCTCACAGATCTAGTGTAACTCTGGGATCCACCATTGTTACAGGAGAACTTGCTACAGTTCTGGACAGGTGAAGGAGCATGCTTGGTTGTGGTGTGTAGTTCATTATGGTGGTGGTTGTTGGGACTCTCCGATTTGGATGAGAGTAGAGATCCAAGAAGCGGCGTTGATGAACTCCTTAGCATCATCTTGTGTATGCAAGTTTTGCAATTTACCCTGTTTTGGATTCAAGAAATAGTTTACAGAGTCAGTAAATAGATTCTTACTTGATAAGAGGTTTAAGGTTTCTTCACTTTGAGGGTTTGGGAAGAACCCTAATGTGATTTCTTGAATAGTAAGAAAGGGAAATGGTTACCTGAGATTGTAGTTGGGTGTTGAAGCAATGCAATGAATCTTGTTGTTGAACTAGCCTGCAAATTGCAATGGAGGAGAAGAAGGGTGTGGTTCCAAATGTGGTTAGGAAGTTGTTGTCATTACTGGTTTGTGTGTAGTTTGTGTAAAGTTGGAATGGCATTTATATGAGATGAATTAGGAGAAAATATTGGGTGGTGTGATACTTTTGTATGGTGGAAAATGGTGTTGGGTTAGCCTAGCTGGATATGGGCATGCATTATTATAATAAAAGATAAAGATATGCTCCATATGGAGGGGGTTAAATGCAAAACACTCCTTTAGTTATTATAAATGTCTACGAGTTATTATAAATGTCTACGAGGCCCCTCAAGTTATACCACCTCTGTTCCAAATTTAAATATCTACTGGTCTGGAAATATGGTGTAGAATAATAGTAAATAAAGTATACAATATCATAATAGATCATTATGAAATAGATTGAATAAAATATGAGATATAGAGTAATTAATAGTGTATGAAGATGAACGAAGTTGAAATTTAAATAATATAAAAAAGAATATGAGAAGTTAAATATAAAATGTAAAGAGTATATAAGATAAAACAAAGCTCCCTCGATATTAACTCTAAAGCCGTGTGGTGTATATATACATTGTGGTGTGTGCATGAGACATAAATGATAAATACCAACTAAAACGTGTAATCTGTAGACTGAGAAGAATAATGGGGTTTAAGCTATTTTTTATTGAACTGAAATTTACTGAACTAAACCGAACACAATAAAATGGAACTGAACTGAACTAAATATAATGGAACCGAACTGAACTTAAATGTAGTATAAATTTAACTAAGTAAAGTTGAACTAAATTGAACTGAATGGGTTTTCAGTACAACTATTTTGGTATTTTGGTATGGGGTATGATGAATTACAAAACTAATGCTCATAAAATGAAAGTGAGACATCAATAATATTTATACCGGCACATGACGTAAATTTCATGTGTACTATGCAATTAGTTAGGATTTGAACTTTTTTATGTTGTTTCTATGCATTCGATAGTAAATTTTACTGATACACTGTTTGATGTGCGGTTAGGAATTAAACACTCATAACTCGTTAAAATAATATTGATGAGGTTTATGCCGATACTGAAAATTGATTAATTTAAGGGCAATTTATGATAAGTGGGGGAATATTTTGTATTTAACCTAGATATGGAGGTAGCAAAATGTTGAAAGGTCAGATCTGGTAGTGGTTCACATGGAGAGGAGGGAGGGGTAAGACCAAGAGATATTAGGTCCGTCCGTTGGAATGTGATTATGATTGTTGGTTGGTACATGTAATGTAATTGGTTGTTATATTTGCATGTGGTACATGTTAAATAAATTAATATAATGTTATATCATCAGTTTCTTAGAAATTGGGCATGCCACCAAAAGTACTTGTTTGGACACGGAAAAAGTATGTAATGCGGCTTTACTAGTCTTCATATTGTTACATGGACGGTCTGATTATTTTTCCAATTATTAAAGTGTGGGACTACGCGTCAATTTATCTTTGCCTTTCAACTCATTTTTTTATTGGTTTATAACTTTTTATGACCTTTTCTGGAAATGATATGATATGGCAACATTATTATTCAGATAGATTCCAAAATGTTGTACAAGCTCTTCATGCCCAACACCATTCCCTGCACAACTTGCTGAGCTTTTCCAGTAATTTCCTCGATTTAATTCTAAAAAAAGTAATGTTTTTTCCATCTTTCCAAATTCGATAAATATAGAGGTAGGAAATTCTATTTGCAGTACGTTGGTATATTCGGTCAAATTGTACTCTAACCACTTGCAGCGGACTTTAAAAAAATTAGTATATTCGGTCAAATTGTACTCTAAGAACACGAAGCGAAATTTTAAAAAATTTTTAAGACCAACATGATAACAGTAATTTAAGACGCTTGAATAAGCTGAAATCTTATGTTGATAACAATTCCAGTTCGTAGCTGTCAGCGTGCAACACGGGTCAGCAAAGTCAGCTTCAAGATCCTCTCCAAGCAAATCCCAATCATCGTGTGAATCCAGACTGTTTGTTTCTCCTCAAACTTCGATATTCACAATAGTTTCTTTACCACGAAGAATACTAGAATGTTCTTGTATTTCAATGTCATGAAGTGTTTAGAAGAATCAATCAAATTATTAATCATTCTTTTTATCACTTGGAAAATATTTTATTTCCCTTCAAAAAATATTCTGTCGTGTATTTTTCTCCAACAAATTACACTGTCTGATGTCTTCCCATTTCAACTGATGAGCAAGATTAGGAAAATTCTCAAGAAAACAAAACTGCAGTCACCAAATTAAAGAAAATGAATGATGATAGCTCATGGTGGGATGAACGTTCCCCACGTTTTTTTCACCTGATGGGCCAAATGGCCAGCCCATAATTTCATGGCCAATTTATATATTCCAAGCTAAATTTTATAAATTATACTCCAACTTCAAATTAATTTAATTATAAAACTTCATTTTAATCGTTCAAATCCAACCGAACTAATTAAAATTATTCTTATATTATTTATAATAAATAATATTTTTATATTATTATAATAAATAATATTTATCAACATCCTTAATTTGGCAAAGTATTCTTCATATAGTGTGACCCATAGGGGCTTATATATTAAGCACTAATCCAATTAAATTCACGGTGAAACTCCTAGACAATTTATCGGACAATATTAATATATAAGGATGTTTGTACTAATCCAATTAAGTTCACGGTGAAACTCCTAGACAATTTACCGGACAATATTAATATATAAGAACGTTTGTGATGATATACAAACCACCTGTAACATAAGGCTCTAATAATGATACGGTTCTTTCATTCACGAATACTCAAATACGTCTAGAAGCTGATTTCATGTATGTTCCAATAACTTATTCATTTCCTTCTCAATCTTGTTAGTTGATCCTTGATTATATTCAAACACCATTTTAAATACATCGTAATGCATTGGCCAATGACTAACGATCAACCTAACTATGAGATGTAGAGTATTATCTCCAATGTCTATTGAGATGAATGAATCCTATCTTGGCTCAACTACTACTCACATTTGTTCTGTGGTGTATATATACCCCAATAGAAGTGCAATCATTGGTCATGGTCAAAGTACACGACTTCACGCATGTAGTAGTATTGACCTCAAGTCAAAGTACTAATGTATCACCTTACAAAACCGATACTTCCATAGACATAAATAGAATTAACCAAATGGTTTCTCGGCGAGTCAACCAACACCCTCTAAGGTGTACATGCATCCATCATGAATGACCAAGTTATTCGTAGTCGTGAGAGCTACTACATTATCTAATAATATAATACAGATCACATGTCAATCTCTAACGTTTCATTAATTAAATCTCAATGACACTCAACTGGGACTATTTTAGGACTTACATTATGTCATTCAAGTTCACACACACTTGATGATAATCGTATAGTCCAAAGAAACATCTTATCGAATTATTCAAGCAATTAAATAATCAATTCAACAAATGCAATGTAAATAACAATATTATTAAACAATAATAAACCATCATAATCCATATCATCCGAATAAATAATTTTGTTAATACATACCTACTTTCAATTACTTTATTTGGGTTGATTGCATATGTGCATACAATATCAATGCAATACTTGCAGTGATTACAGTTTCACATTTCTTTGCCATTTTCTCGCCTAATGCCGTTATCCTTTACTGTTGGTGGCACAAGCACACCTACTGAATTTTGTCTGGGTGGCCCGATATGTTTCTCATCTAATTGCAGGTGGAATCGACAAATGAAGTACTGCCTGTCTACTCATTGAATG
>JAYMSP010002081.1:0-26477 GCA_036897095.1 Plantago elongata
CCGAGCGGATTCGACGTTAAAATGGAATTTAGTTATTTACTAATAAAATAATAATAAAAATTATAAAATAAAAATTACTTATTTTATTTTTCCTATGGCTCGAGAACGACTTGAAAAGAGTCCGGGAATCGATTTGTCATTTTTTCGAATTTTATTTACGAGTCGTTTGGAAGCCAGAACAATCCAGTTATATATAATCGCGAAAGTACCGGGTTGCCCTTAGTCTTTATTCTCCTCCTTTGTCAAGTAAGGGCACTTCAGCCTTTTTAACATCTTCTTCTTCCCTAAAATCACATTAGCCGTGCCATTGCATCTGTTCAACCGTGCTCTCGCCAATTCACCGTGCCAAATTTCTCCTCCTCCGTGCCAAGCCGCGTCATTCACCGTACCATCCGCACCTATCTTCTTCCCCAACTTCCAGCCGCCCGTCTACCCTGCGTCTCTGTGCCAATTTCGGATTTTCTCCATGCCAAGCCGCCATACCCACGTGCAAGCCGGCCGTCTGAACCAATCGCCGCACAGTGGCGGCGCCGCCTCAACCACAGCACGTGGGAAGACATAAAACGAGCGGATTAGGAAGGAACACGGCGTGGGGCGAACGAATGGAGGAGAAACGAGCGACGTGGCCGATTTCCGGCCACCCGCCGCCTCCAACACCGCCTTACTCCGCCGTCGTTGAGCTATATATACCCGACCAGCTCCACTTTGTCAGCCTCACACCACAACCTTCTTCTCCTCTCTCAATTTTCCCTCTTCTGCAGCCCCTCTCCTCTTCTCTCGGTTTTTCCCATTTTTTTCCTCCATTCCGCCCTCTACCACCACCGCCGCCGTCCTCTCCGGCCATCTCCTGCCAACCCGCCGCCACTGCCGAACCACTAATCCCGGGATTGAGTCGTTAACTCGATCGAATATTCCGGTAAGTTTCCTCGCTCGATTCGATTAAATTCGAATAAATGAACGGGAAATTAATAAAATATTATTCGTAGCCGGCCCGCCTCGACCCCGCCTCGGCTATCGTTATGCTGCCCGTCGCTCGACGCGCATTCGGTCAGTGTCGTATTATTTTATTATTTATCGCTAATTATCGTTAGTTAATTAATTGTCGTAGTTAATTAATTACCGTAAGTTAATTACCGTTAATTAATTATCATTAGTACTAATTAATATTATTATCGTTAATTAAAATTATAGTTAGCATTATTAAGGTTATTATCGCTAATTATAAGTAATTACTATTTAATTACCGTTAATTAACGTTAAATTACTATCAAATAATATTATTATAAGGTAATTATAATTAGTATTAGTTAATGGTTAACCATCGTTAATTACGGATTAGTAGCATAATTAACCAGTTGTTAATAATTGTTATCAGTTAATGGGAATTAAATTATATTGTTAGTCTGTTAAGTTATTAGTGTCGACTGGCCATCGACAATAGGATAATTGCAGCTGGCCACGGACTGTGTTGAATTTAAAATAAACTGTATATTGTTGACCTTTGTAAACGTCGACTTGCCGTCGATTAGGAAGCTGGAATATAATATTATTTAATGATATTATACTGTTGGAGGTTGGGATATTGCTGGACAGACTTGTCGTATGTAGGGTGAATCTATATGTTAGAAGTTATACCGGATATAGGGTTATACTGAGACATAAATGTCGTATGTTACATTTATTAGGGCTAAAATGTCGGATAGTTTAGTAAAACGTCATCTTGCCGGTTTTAACAGAATAGGTAATTGAGGTCAAAATGCTAATTAGGGTCGTTTAGTTTAAACGTCGAAAACGTAATTAAATAAAGTGTCAGAATAATGGTAAAACTGGGATATCAAATCCGTACGTCAAAAGATAAAACGAGTTCACTAAAACGTCGTTAGAAAACATTAAAGTGTCAGGAATCTCTAAGTTATTAAGTAGTATTGTTATATGTTTATCAGGAACTCCGGAAGCTCCTGACGCACCCAGCTGAGTGACTACGTGCTTTCGGCATCAGGCCCTGGAAAAATTAAAGTGCCACTTTTCATTGCCTTTCAATTCCGTGTTTGTTCCTGTTTACGTATTTGTCTGTGAGTGATAGTTGGCCTTCGGCATCCGGCCCTGCGAAAGTTGCTACTGGTCATTCTTCGCTTTTCAATTCCTGTACATGTTTATTTGTCTGACTGTCTAACTCCGACTGCGACCATTCGACGTCAACCGACCGGCCCGTTTACAATGTAGCTGACTGACTGTATAAACTGTAGATAACCTGTATTAGGAACACTTACCTGTATTGACCGAACATTTTATTTTCCCAATTGCTGAGTAATACTGTATACCAAGTCTTGTCTGCTGATCCTGTTTACCGATTAGGTTTCTAAACTATAGGTAACCTGTACTTAGGATATACCACCTGTGGACTTAACATTTTATTGCTCCAATTGCTGATTATACTTTACACCAAGTCATGTTTACTGATCCTATTTACTGATACTGTTACTGATCATGTTCACTGTTACTGTTACTGAATCTGCATATCACCCCTGTTTCTGATCGTCATGCATTGCATTGCACGAAAATAGTTTTCCTGAAGTTATACCCACACACTAAAACTGTTTTAGGAAACCGTTCATGTCCTGTTTAGCTGGGTGATATCACTTGCAACATTACTGTTATTGGTCATTCGGCGGTCGCTAAGTGCCATGCGGAGCAAAGCGTTGCACTGTGTATTCGCGGTGCAGGCACCTCTCGAATCCGTAGGGGCCACCTCTAGAAGACTAGCCTATAATGACACCTCCTGTTATTATCGTCGGGTGGGATACTAGGCCGCGGTACTTGCACCCACTGCCGTTGGGTAGATCTCCATACCACGACGCCTCCTGTTACTGTCATCGTGTGGGGAATCTAATGCCGCGGTACTTGCACCCACTGCCGTTGGGTAGATCTCCATACCACGACATCTCCTGTTATTATCGCTGGGTGGAATACCTGTTGCGGTCCTGTCCTGTTCCCGTTTGCGGTTTCCCCACTGTTCCAAAAAATTACTGCCTGATCAGCAAGTGTGTTGGTTTAATGTAACGTTGCATTTCATACGCATATTCATGCATGCCTGATTGTCGTCACTGAGTCCTAGTGACTGACACTCTCCCTGTTTTCAATATTTTGCTTTCCCAGATTTTGAGCACGAGGACAGGCTTGGGTAGCCCAGACAGCCGGACTTTGGCAAATTCCACTGCTGCAGTTTAAGTAGATGTGTGTTTTTGTTTTCTGTTTTACTTATCCTGTACATAGGGTTTGTAACGGATAATATTGTAATATTTTAATAAATGTGTATTTGAAATGTTCGGCACAACCCTTGACGACTGAACCAGATCCGGGGCGTTACAAATCTGCTCGGTGTTAAAATTCTAAATTCATCCTAACCTACTTACGTAATATTTTCGCTCGTGCGAAATAACAAAATGAATATTTAAGTAAATTTTTTCGGATATACGAGGAAATTTGACGGACCTTACATGCATGTCGGTTGTCTGCTTCCCGAGAACGATTGGAGAGTGGCCAATAATGCCGGAAGGATAATGAAAACATCCATGTCCATCAAGTTGCGGCTGTCCCAGATTCTGTTCTGGCGGAAGCAGTTGGGGCCGGTCCATCGTAACCAGCTCGGGATGAGGAGATGGTGGAAGAACTACCGCCAGGTTTCGGGCAGGAGACCGAGGAGCAGGCTGATGATGCTACGGTCGAGATTCAATGAAGGTCGAGCGAATGTGCCTGGTATATGTTGTAAACGTACTTTCCTATTTTGTTGAACAATTTACTGCTTTATTTGGACACGGCTATGTCCCTCAGCCTATGTGAGGGAGTAATTTTTTGCCTGCTTAGATTCCGAGCTCCTCACCTCAGACCTATCATAGGTTTGTATGTATTTCTTGGATGGTCGGGGTGATTGCTCGGAATCTATTTTGCTAACGGTAATCCTTTATCGTATTTCTTCATCTTTTTAGAGTTGATCCATGAGTATCAGTGCTTAAATTGGGCTTTATAAGGCCCCGCGTTGGTTTTTAGGCCCAACTCTGTCCCTTGTGGCCCAACTATATTAGCCCACATCCGAGGAAGCCGAAACGTCACTTTTTACTTATATATTGATCCGAAGTTAGTCTAACTTAACCATTGTTACTAAGGTAATTTCTTGTAATCAATCTTAGAGTTGGAGTTTCTAACTTCGGAGTCTTCAGGTAATCATCATTCATCTAGTAGTAGTCCTCTCCTTCTCTTTTATTCTCTCAACTGTTTTCCTCGGTTTTGTAGAATGAATGTTGCAGCTCGGATTGCCGCACAAAGGGCTCGCTGGGCTCATTACCTCCGAACCGCCCATAAGGCGAATTCTACACTCCTCAATTTTAAGGAGTATATGGAGTCTATCAACCACTCTGAGCCTCGGGAGGATGACTATAACCACTATGTGTTGTGCGGTTGTGGATACTGGCATTCTCCTGTTTACTCCAGGAAGGAAATTGCTGATGATCCCATTAATCTTGCTCCCGAATATGGTCCTGCCCTTTGCCCCGGGATCATTCAAATGAGGGAGGAAGAAAGGGCGCGTAAGAGAATCCTCCGTCAACAATAAGAAGCCCAAGCTCGTCCCGAGGGAGCCGAGTCAATGGGCTCTAATAGCATAAGTTGATGTAGTTTTTGATGTATTGTTTGTGTAGCATTTTGTACAATTTTTCGTGGTATTTAATGAAATCTTTTTCGGCAGTATCACATATTTTTTCTTTGTCCGACTTATCAATGCTTAATAACAACTGATCTAAGAAGGTAGAATAATCACCAAGGATTTTCTCCTGATGTCGTTGGGTCGAGGTTTTATCAAGACTTATCAATGTTGGAGAACGATTGATTTAAGAGGTAGAATAATCACCAAGGATTTTCTCCTGATGTCGTTGGGTCGAGGTTTTATCAAGACTTATCAATGTTGGAGAACGATTGGTTTAAAAGGTAGAATAATCATCAAGGATTTTCCCGACTTATCAATGTTTGAGAACGATTGATTTAAAAGGTAGAATAATCACCAAGGATTTTCTCCTAATGTCTTTGGGTCGGGGTTTTATCCCAACTTATCAATGTTTGAGAACGGATGATTTAAAAGGTAGAATAATCACTAAGGATTTTTTCATGATGTCTTTGGGTCGGGGTTTTATCCCAACTTATCAATGTTTGAGAACGATTGGTTTAAAAGGTATAATAATCACTAAGGATTTTCTCCTGATGTCTTTGGGTCGGGGTTTTATCTCGACTTATCAATGTTTGAGAACGATTGATTTAAAAGGTAGAATAATCACTAAGGATTTTCTCCTGATGTCTTTGGGTCGGGGTTTTATCCCGACTTATCAATGTTTGGGAACGGTTGATTTAAAAGGTAGAATAATCACTAAGGATTTTCTCCTGATGTCTTTGGGTCTGGGTTTTATCCCAACTTATCAATGTTTGAGAACGATTGATTTAAAATGTATGAGCAGTAATGACCGCGTTCATTAGCATTTCATGCCTCTTGGAATTCGGGCTGTAAATACGTTGATTCACACGCATGGAGAAGCGGAACAATTATCTTGGTAATAATTATTGTCCCTTCGAATCCTGAAAGTCGGATGCCGTACACGTGGTTAGATCATAGACATTTTTACCTCCTATAAATATGGATAGTAAATATGTCATTTTCACTATCGCATCTTCTCTTCAAGTTAAAATTCTTTTCCTTCTTCTGTTGACCGAACTTAAAAAGTATCAAGGTCGGGGATGTGACCCTCCTCACCACATTTAGCGGGATTATTCCTCTTTTAAATGTGGAGGGAGGGTTGCATCTCGGATATTCGTACTTTGATCATCAACAAACTGTCTTTGCCACATTGGTTGTTGACAAAAGTATAACCTGATCCTAATCAGCTTTGAAGGACCCTCATGGTTTCTGTCGAAGTCTCCTACTTCGTGCGTTGGCTCCAACCATCTTTGGTCCTAGCCTCTAAGTTTTGGCTACATCTTTGACGAATGCACTAAGCTGATGATTCCAAATTGTAATGTAACCCTTCTAGTATTTTTTTTTCTTTCTTTCTCGTGCAGGTACCCCGAGTTGCTTAGAGAAGAGTCAAATGGCTCGGCATCGACAGAATTGTGTAGTTGATTTTATATCGTAAATATGTAATCTTGCTTCCTGTTTGAATCTTTTTGTAGAAATGAGACAACACTTGTGTGGAAAATATCGTGTTTATATTGGCACGAATTGTTAATAATACATATTACAATTACTATGCATTGAAAAATAAAAGATATATTTTGTTCATCAAGCGTAATACTTCTGTAAATTTCTTGAATTCCAAGTTCGCGGGACCTCGGAACCATCCAAACCTTGTAGCTCGAAACTACCATTTGCACTGGCTCGAATAATTTTATAAGGACCATTCCAGCTGGGGTCGAACTTGGGTTTTTTGACACCATCTATCCATTTGAGGACTAGATCTCCGACTTGAAAACTCTTGACATGCATGTGTTTATCGTATGCCCTAGCCATCACAGATTGATAGTTTAAGGTTCTTGCTATCACTTCTGAGAGCTTCCAACATGTTGAGATCATAGACACGACTATGGTGATTCTCCGAGGGAGAATATCCCTAGATCCGCAAAGTCTCCATTGCAACTTCTACTGGGATCACGGCCTCTGAGCCCTATACCAGGCTAAATGGAATCTCTTGAGTCGAATTGCGGACAGTTGTTCGATATCCCCAAAGAACTCCGTGCAATTCCTCTACCCATGATGTTCGAGTTTCAGCCTTTTTTGTAAGCTAGAACAAATGGTTTTGTTGGTAGCTTCAGTCTGTCCGTTGGCTTGAGGGTAGTATACCGAGGTGAACCTTTGTTCAATATTCAATTCTTCGAACCAAGCCTTTAAACGATTTCCCGAGAATTGATCTCCATTGTCTGTTACCAGAACCCTTGGTATTCCGAACCTGCAGATGATGTTCCTCCATATGAAGTTGATGACGTCTTGTTCCGCCTCGACCCACTTAGAAAAATGCTCGATCCCGATAATGATATGTGATTTTTGCTCCACTCCCACGGGTAGTTTTCCAATGATATCCAAGTCCCATTGATCAAATGGGCAAGTGATTTTAGACGGTATCATGGGTCGGTTTGGTTGATGGGGGATGTTTGCATATTTCTGAAATTTGTTGCATCTTCGAGAGAATTCAGCAAAATCTTTCACCATTGAAGGCCAAAAGTATCCTTGTCTCGTCACCTTTTGGGCCAACGATCGTCCCCCTGAGTGATTCCTACAACAACCCATGTGTATCTCGGTAAGCACGGTTTTTGCTTCACTTAATTCGAGGCATCGTAGTAGGGTCCCATCGAATGATCGCTTGTGGAGATCAGTGCCTATCATGGTGTAGCGTGTACCTCGATATTGCAACCTCCTTGCCTCAGTTTTATCAACTGGAATGATATTCCGAGTTAGGTAATCTAATAGGCTTTACCTCCAGTCTTCTCATTGATCCAGCACCAATATAGTGAGTTTGACTTCTTCCTAAGAGATACAAGGTAGTCTGGAAGTCATTAACACCACCGTTCTTGTATCGATGGTTCTCGATGCTAAGGCCAGCTTTGATAATGTGTCAGCTCGATCATTCTAGCTGCGTGGAATTCGATTCAAAGTCTAGAAGAATTTGACCGACTCTCGCAGTATCTCCAGGTATTTGATCATGGTATGCCCCTTAGTCTGAAACTCTCCCGAGAATTGTGCTTCTACTAGTTAAGAGTCAGTATAGGCATGCATCTTCTTAGTCAATACTGACTTGGCTAACTTCAATCCGAGTAGCAATGCTTCATATTCCGCCTCATTATTGATAACGTTGAAATCAAGTTTTACAGCATATTCCAACTCCGCTCCCTCGGGACTAAGAAGTAGTATTCCAACTCCACCGGTGTCGTGGCTAGAGGATCCATCTAAGCTTCTAAGCATCATCTCCGACAATCACAGTCCCTGGAGGAGGAACTCCTTCCGGAGGTGGAGGTAGATTGGCAATTTTCGACGGCACGATTACGTATATCTCTGAAGCAGTCTTTAGACCGTCAAGTGTTTGCTCGGACAAACATGCCACGAGGAGGGTAGAGTCTGGGCTTTCTTGTTGGGTCTCGCATGTGCTTCTCGGAGGGTAGAAGCCAGGAAATCGGCTAGTACTTACACCTTTTTGGCCATTGGTGCTTGGTACTCAATGTTCAATTTTCCCAATTGGATTGCCCATTTAGCTAGTCAGCCGGATTTCTCCGGCTTACCTAATATTTGCTTTAATGGCTGATTCATACGGACGATTATTTCATATGAAATGAAATAAGGCCGGAGACGTACCACGACATTGACCACGCAAAACGCGTATCTTTCTATCTCAGATTAGTTCTTCTCGGCAAGAGTGAGAGCCTTGCTCAAATAGTAGACCGGCATGTGCGCATCTCTGAGTATCCTAACCATGACCGAGCTAACAGCCTTGGGGGAAACATCAAGGTAAAGATACAATGGTTCACCCGGTTCTGGAATGGCTAACAACGGTGGATTGACCAGGTACTTCTTCAGCTGTTGAAAAGCTTCCACGCATGCATCGGTCCATTCGAAATTCTCCGTTTTCCACAAAGCTTTGAAGAAAGGCAAGCTCTTCTCGGCTGATCGAGATATGAATCTTCCCACGAAAATGACTTTCCCGACCAACTTTTGTACCTCATTCAAGTTCTTGGATTTTGGCAGATCCATTATAGCCTTGATCTTGCTAGGGTTTGCTTCTATCCCACGCTCCATTACCATGTATCCAAGAAAATTTCTGCCCTTGACTCCAATAGTGCACTTCTTTGGGTTATGCTTCATGCCATACTGTCGGAGTTTGGAAACCATACCAACAAATGGACCACATGGTGCATTTCCTCCTTGCTTTTTACCAACATCGTCAACATATACCTCCATGGTTTTTCCAATTTCTTCCTTGAACATGTGGTTAACCAACCTTTGGTATGTTGCTCCAGCGTTCCGTAATCCGAACGGCATGACCTTGAAGCAGTATACTCCACCAGCCGTGACAAAGGCGGTCTTGATTACGTCTTCCTTGGCCGTCTTGATCTGGTAGAACCCTTGGAAGGCATCCATAAAACTGAGCAGGGCACATCCGGCCGTTAAGTCAACTAAGGTATCAATCCGAGGTAGAGGATGAGGATCCCTTGGACAAAATTGGTTGAGAGTGGTAAAGTCGTTGCACATTTTCCATTTGTCCGGTGACTTTTGGACCAGCACCACGTTGCAAACCCATTCCGAGTAATGAACTTCTCGAATATGACCAGCCTTAAGTAAACGCTCCACCTCTCCTGCTATGATCTTGTCTTGCTCCATACCATGATCGTTTTTCTTCTATCTGATTGGCCTTATACTTGGATCCACATGGAGATGATGAACCATTACTGCGGGATCTATTCCGCTCAGATCCTCGGTTCCCCATGCAAAGACATCCAGGTTTTTCTTCAGGAATTTAATCAGTTTGAGCTCGGACTCTTTTGTCATCCATGTGTCTATTCAAGTGATCTTGCTCGTATCTCCATCGACCAGTTGTACTTCCTTGGTCTCGCAATCTAGTTCTATCCGATTTTCGCCCCATAAATTTTTTCTTCGGAGTTAATCCGGCTGGTGGGTCGAGGACGACTTTGTATTCTTGTATGCTACCCACAATGGTAGTGATAGGAAACACATCCTCTTCATCCATCGAATGGGAATTACGTCTTTGTTAGAGTATGCATTGTGATAAGGCCGGGACATTCTTTTGGCTGAGAGGGTATAGGATTCCCAAGCATCTGTCATGTTTCCTTCAATCACTCCTATACCAGCTAGGGTCGGGAATTTCATCTTTAGATGGAAAGTAGATGGTATGGCTCTAAAGGCATTAATTCTCGGTCTTCCGAAGATGATGATATATTCAAAGGTGGCATCGACTACCATGAATAGAACTTGTTGAGTGACTCGAAGGGGATGTTTGCCCATTGAGATGGTCAGGTAGAGACTTCCCAAGGGCCAAACCTCGGCTCCTCCAAATCCTTGCAGACTTGTAGTGACACTTCGCAGTCCTACAGGCTTGAGTTTCATTTTATCTAGTGTTTCGGTGAAGATAATGTTAGCAGAACTTCTGGTGTCAATTAATATTTTGGACACGGTGTAATTGGAAACGTCCATTGACACCACCAGTGGTACATCTGGATTGTTCACCTCTCCTTGACCGACGCATGGTGGTGGAGCTTCTGATTCTCCAAAGGAAATGTTGTTGAACCCTTTCTCAATCTGGTTGATGATGTTTTCATCCGACCGTTTGAGATTTCGAGCCATCATCTCCCGAGCTATTCTGATGTCTCCTCCAGCAGGGCCTCCAGTGATGGCAAAAATCATTCCCTTGCTCGGGGCATTTTCATAATCTTTGTGTTCAGGATCGTCTCAATCATTCTTGCCACGGGAAATCTTCTCATGTCGGTCGTGATGTCCTCTTTCACGGGATTGATGCTTAGGTTGCTCCTTATTACGGGAGTGATCGTAATCACGCCGTAGGATGAAATCCTTTAGGTACCCCATCTCAATCAATCTTTCAATCTCATTCTTCAAATCCACACAATTTCAGTATGGTGCCCAGATTGTTTGTGAAATCGACAATATTGATTTGAATTCTTCGATTGTTGGCTTTCCTTAAACTTTCTTGGGCCATTGGATATCATAGTTCTTGTTTTCGATAGCCGCCAATACATCGGTCCTGAGAACATTCAAGATAGAATAATTCGCATATCTTTTTGGACTCCAACGCTTAGACTCTAGGTCTCGGAAAGGTTCATGGTTACTTCTTTCTATCTTCCGCGGGGATTGACCTTTGGTGTCATTTCGGTCATTCCTCTCCCTTTTCTCCTCAGTTCAGGTTAGGTAATGCTTGCAGGTATTCTTCCCCGGTCATGAATCCTTCCACAACATCATCCAGCATTCTGTCAGTCCTAGCTCTTCCTTCCGATATAAGGGATCTCAGGGCTTCATGCTTAGTGTTGGAATGCAAATACCCCAATTTTTCTTTTAGGGTATGACTCTCAACAAGTACGACAGCCTTGTTGAATCTGGCCATGAAGGGTCTCAAGGACTCATTGTTACTTTGAATGACGTTTGCCAAGTAGATGATGGGCTTTTTCTAGGTTCGGTAGTTCTCACAGTTTCTGATGAAGCTAGTTATCAGCTGGTCATATGAATTAATTGATCCGGGTCGTAGTCCCAGCCACCAATCCATGGTCTTTCCATGAAATGTTCCCGGGAATGTCTGCGCGTAGGTATTCTTGCTGAAACCATGTCCCGACATTGCGCTTTCATACCTAACTTGATGCCCCCACGGGACATGTTGTTCCATCATATCTTCCGAGATTGGTAGGAACAACCCTGTTGTCGGGAAGCAACGCTTTGCAGATCGTGGGAGTCAGGGACTTGGATTTACATTAGTGGTGTCTCCAAAATTCACAATCTCACTTGCCCTTATTAGTTTTTGCAAGTTCTCTTGTTTTATAGCAAGGGCTCTCTGTTGGATGGAAATATCTCTTGCCAGGGGTCGAGGTGGGGGTTCGACTTCCTGACAGTAATCCTCATCAGTAATATCTCGGGGATCCAGGGCCATGTTTCGACTAGGTTCCGGCGCATGATTATACTGACTCCTAGTTACTGGAGGTTCTTCGGAACCTTCCCGCCATTCGAATTGAGCCATACGATTTTCTCATTTAACAAGTCCCTCAGGTCGGGAAGAGGCTTTCGTGCACCTCTAGGATTCTTCTTCTTCATACGACCCCTCACGACTCTTTCTCCATCGGAGATGGTGTGAGACTCGGATTGCGCCTCATCTCGGTTGGTGAGTGTCTTCCTGAGTTTGCTTTCTATGCGGTGTTCTAACTGCTTGATAGTTCCAGTGAAGCCCGGAGGCCAGCAATCATTGTGGTACTCCTATTCACCGGGGACTTCTTGACTTTTTTCTTTGTCTTGTGCCGTGAGTTTCGGACGTCAACTGGTTTCTGGAACATCCTTTCCAGGGTTGGCCAAATGCTCCCCGGAGGATGATGGTGTTGCAGTATGACCATCCATCCTGATCGGATTTGTTGTAGAGGTAGCTTTTGATGCTCGGTTGGTTGCTTCTGCTTGACTCTGATCCTCGGGTGCCGGAGCGGCACTAGAGCTGGGTACTCATTTGGAAGCTAGGGGTGGCATGCTTTTCTGTAACATTTCCCATAGACAGCGCCAATATGTTGTGGGGTAAAATGCCTTTGATCGGGAAAGCGCGCCTTGAGCCTAAATCCGTACCTGCAGAGCTAGGAAAGCGAGGTTTAGACCTCTTTATGACCGGTTTGCCTTGGACAAACCGGGTAGTGAATCAACTCAAGCTTAGGAGCACAGGGAGAGTAAATGCAGTACGAAATGGTAGGTGACTTACCTCTCAAGTGCAATAAATGGACTATATATAGTGTTGATCCGGGAACAGATCCCCCAAATCCTGGACTATTATTCGTGTCAATACGTAGTCCGGATTATAGGGATAGTCGTTCATCATGCGGCCAGGCTCGGACCTGTTGTATGCTCTAGGTCAGGAAACACTTCTGGGCTTGTACGTCTTGACTTCCTTCATAATTCGTACCGGAGTCTCTAGGTCGGAACCCCGAGCTTTCAGATTTAACTCGGACTTTTAGATTTCTTTCACAATCCATACCAAAGTCTCTAGGTCAGATCCCCGAGCTTTCATATACGAATTGGATTTCTTCTTATGCCAATCAGGATAGAGCGGCTTTGCCTAATTCATCTCCTCTGCTGGTAATTCATCTTCTTGACCTTAGTGCAATTCGCCTGTTTCTAGTTCGATTTATGCTAGTTCGTCCGAATTAGGTGGGACTGATTTAGTCATAACAGTCATGTTGCCATCTTCTACGAAACACATACATTCTTGGGATATTGCTTATCTTGACATGGAGACGGAGTATGGAATGCTACACAAGCCGGAGTTCGTGGAGGAGGGTTTCTTCTGTAACTTGGTATGTTCTCTTTTTTTTTTTTTCGAAACGACAAAAAATTATATTAATAAGAGCTAAGAGCACAAGAAATGCCTTCAACAAACAATTACAAAGGAAAAAGAAACAAAACATCCAAACCTAAAAAAAGGGTTCTAAATCACAACTATAGAGTTATCCAAACCAATTACAACCATAAAAATAACACAAAAAATCATACTCAACACCAAGGAGTGCTCTTCCATCAAGGAATGCTCAATATGAACCTCAAACAGCTTATCATCACCACCTAAATTGAACCTCAAACAGCTTATCATCACCACCTAAATTGAACCTCAACCACGATAACAGTTTCGTACTAGGATAGAATCCACCGTCAATGCATTATAAAATCCGATAGTATCTATTTTACCGATATTCACACTTCGGTGCGTGCTAATTTGGTATACACATCCATCAACCCTCACGACATTAAAGCTGTTTTTTGGGTAGTATCTGGACATGTCCAACGCGACAACGGGGTGATGCGGAAGCACTATAGATCCACAAGAGTGCCTCTATGCTTATTGCTTGCTCCGTGACTGCGGGAAGGTTGTGGATGATCGAGGGTTATGGGGTGGGGAAAGGGAGGTGGACTAATGTTCTTACCGTACCTAATTGTCCCAATCTTATCACCCCTTATGGTTTTGGCTTCGGAAGACTCGTATACATGTGGAAGAATGACCAATTATTGTTGTCTTGTTTGTCGCATCATGTCATCTTCAACAACAATGCTTCAATTAGGTATAAGTGACGTGCCATTCGTTGGTTGCACTTATTTTGAAAGCTTGATTTAACCATTGTATCATAATCAGGCAGTGGTTGGTGGCTCAGATCATCAGATGTAGCTACCTTACTCAAGTTACTTTCTTTCCAGAAAAACTAGTATTGGTAAAGATAAGACTGAGATACTATCTCATTACGAGTCTAAAGTTGTCATTTATTTCTTCATCAAAATCTGAACAGGAACTAACATACCAGAAATACCCGCTGGCTATAAAGTTTGAACTACATAAAGCAAATAATCTAATCAAATGAGAGAAAAGAATTCCTTAAAGATAAAAAAGATCAACAGAACACTGAAATCTTGTTACTTGTACTTGCTTAGATGGAGGAGGGTGTATTCGCGTTATAGCTTCAAACCAAAAGCACCATCATAACCAAAGCCCTGGATAATGGAGAAAAGAATTTCAAATGCATATAAAGCCGCAGCAATAAACAAAATACTCAAACAAAAATGATCGGAAACT
Organism: Plantago elongata; assembly: GCA_036897095.1. Classification (NCBI taxonomy): domain Eukaryota; kingdom Viridiplantae; phylum Streptophyta; class Magnoliopsida; order Lamiales; family Plantaginaceae; genus Plantago; species Plantago elongata. Next base: position 14,355 of record JAYMSP010002081.1, read on the forward strand.
GTTAACCTTGGATAACGGTTGTAGATTGGCTTGGGTAGAGAATCCAGCCAGGTTTCTTGATATGGGCAAACTTTGTAATGATGGTTTCTAGCCGTTTCCATGAAAAGCTGTCTTTAAATGTTGCTTAGCATATGAACATGGACCAGACCCCTAACAGCACATTCTTACTTCTAATCTAATCACTACCAAAAATCATCAGATAACTGAGATGATTAAAAGTATGACTCATAGACTCTAGGAATCTGGAGCTCAAAGAATTACAAGTTAGAACTAATCATGCACTTGAAAACAATATGACAAAAGCCATCCATTTAGCAACAGAGTTATTTTTTTTGAGAATGCAACAGAGGGTTCTATTACATGAACTAACAATGGATCTCCAAAAACATGTCATACCCACCTTGTTGATCAGACTCGACGAGTAATAATCAAACTTTAGAAAGAAAAAGATTTACAAACAATTAAGGAAAAAATGACTACTAAAGATTTTACACTACAAGTATTTGAACCGTGGACGTAGGTCATTCTTCTTTTTTTTTTGGGTGAAAATGTCATACTTTTCTATTGACGACAACAAATAGGCATAGTAATCTCTAGTCTACACTACAAGTAATCTTATAATTTTTCCACTTTTTGTGCTCTATTAACAAATAACAACAAATCGGCATTGTTTAAAAGCTATATATGAAACCAAACACCATGGATGTCATATACCAAAACAGATCTTCACTTATTCCACATCCTACCACCTTATTGATGTCATTCACCAAAACATATCTCATTTTCAAGTTTTAACCTTTACCAGACTAAAGGCAACTCAGTCAAAAACCAGTTACTTGCTTTAAAGTATAACAATTTTATTCATTTGCCATTCAAAAACTAACAAAGTGTACACGGGAGACAAATAATGGTAAGAAACATGGAATTAAAGTACTATAATACATATAACTATAAAGGTAGAACGGAGGCATGAAATTCTAGGAGCCAAATTACCTCTGAATATGAAAATCATCAAATCGAAGACATAGTATACAGTTGGTTTTCAATGGAATGGCCATCGGACACTCAAATACCAAACATCACAGTACTTGCACAGATCAAATTTCATTGCCAGGAAACACACAACCTCCTAGCTAAATACCCTTTTCACCTAAAAGTTCTTCAACATACGCAGCGGTAAATAGGATGCACCTAAATCAAGTACCAAATCAGCGAAGTAGAGTTGCATCAGGTAGAGTCAAGAGCAACGGCTGCCCCTCCAACCGTCTTCAAATTATCCTCCACAAACATCATCACCATTAATTAAGTCAACAACAGTTCCCTGAAATTGCAATCACAAACTCTGTTACAGAACTCTCATGATCCAGAAACACCCACATAATTCAAATTAAAAGAAACCACATATGATGCAGTATATATGAAAGAGAAGTACCAAATATAAAATATATCTGGGGAAAAAAAAACTAGCCACAATTACACAAGTATTACTAACTATGAGAAAACAGTAGGAATTCAAACAAACACTCACAAAAAGAAAAGACTTTCCAAGAGATGAAAAGCAGTATAATGTTCACTGGATTGCAAGAACTTGCTAGCCCATAAGGAATTAAGGATAAAGGATTGACAGAAGTATAGTGATATAGTGTTCTAATTCATGTTAAACACTTGAAGGAACAAAAAAGGACCATCCCGGATGAAACTTGAACTATTCTGTAAGTAATCAAAGAATGAAGGGGGAAAAAAGGGTGCTTTTACAATATGAACTACCTGAAATGCTGAATAGTCCATCAGAAACTGCACTGGAAGATGCTATGGTCACTAAGCATTTTCTGACTGAGGGTTGAATCTCATTTTTATACGCAAACTCAATTCTATATAGCAAGAAAGTTGAAGCACCTGAACAAAAAAAATAAAATAAAAAATGAGATGCAATCTATTTTGCAAACTCGCACATAGAAAATGAAACAAGGAACCAAAGAATGAAATTGGCACCGCACCTTCAATTGCATCCTGATTTACATAGCCCATCTTGATTTTTCACCCATTGAGTACTATACTGTAACCAGTCCACTGCAGCAATTCTTCCAACACATTACCTGCAACCAAGAAGCATTGGATTGAAGCAGCCAGTGATAGTTCAGAGAAGTCATGAGATGACATAGAAATGAATGTTGGTTTTTCACTGAACTATTGCCAATCTCTCTTCATTGTTCAATTATCAACGGTTTTGATTCAATGTGTATACCACACGCGCTGCAGCTGTCAGTGTGGGTCTGTCCTCAGCTTTACCTTTACTTTGCAGTAGAATCAGTTGATCAGAGAAAATATCGAGACTCTCCACACGCCTCTGTTCAGAGTTACCCCCTCCATTTCACTAAAGCTTTCCCAGTTTTCCATTTATGGTGTTTCACTGAAAGCTTTACAATTCCACTTATGGAAACTCATAACCGCCAACTATTAATTATTTAATCACTCTCTTTCATTCTTTATCTATTGCCTCTCTTACTTTTCACCACCCAATTACTACATTATCAATATAAACCATTTCTCTACTCGTTCACCTGCGAAATTACTCCAAAATGAATTGGAAACCTTTTACAGAAATGGAGGGAGTATATTATTACTTGACTTCATGAGCCAAGTATTACTTTTCTAGTTTTGACTTTGGTAAGACAACATTCTACAATTTTGGCCCCTTAAGTTCGTCTTTTTGTGCGAAGTTCCCACTATAATTTGGCATATGTATGCAATTTACCTATTCTCAAAGACTCAAGACGCAATAATATTTGCACCTAAAAGTTTCCACACTAGAGATTGCGCTCTGGAATTTTGGCACAATTTGCCCACAAGTTATTAATGTCATTTACAATGGGCACATTTTACTACAATTAAAACTTAATGACACAGTTTACATACTTGCAAACTTTAATAAGTGCACAGCTAGAAACTTCTAAAGGGAATTTTGCTCTAACAATGAAACCTAGGGGAACTTCTGAAGTAAATGCAGACGATTTTTTCTATCACAGCCCTAAAACAAAACCATGCAATCTACTAAAAAAAAAAGATTTAAAAGAAGATTTGATATTAAACCCCCATTAAGAGAATGGGAACAAATTTTGAACTCAATAGTTCTTTAACTTCTTTTGACCAGCCTTTCCCCTGGCATCCTCAGAGAAATTATATAGGTTAGATAATAATCAAGAAAAGGTAACTTCAGAAACTCAGACGGAAGAAGATAAGTTTCAAAATGTGTCCTGCATTTTGTAATTAACTCAAGAAACAGAGTGAGAATCAATACTCGAAAAGACAGATCGAGAGAATCGAGTTTTAGCACAGGTGCTTTCAATCAGAATCGATTTTTAGGTGAGGTACAAACAGTCAGCTCTTCACCAACCGCAATAGGATATGACTACAAAAATCTTGAACCATGAAAAAAGAACTAGTTGCAAATGGTATAGTATAGCAATATAAATATCATGTAGTCTCCGAAACAACAGAGTAATTCTGTAGTCTCTGAAACACCAGAGCAACTGTAGTCTACTGACCAGTGAAAAACAAAGGATGCGGTGTCAAAGATGACATGAAATCATGTAGTTCAGTAAGTTACAACACTCCAGAAACATAATCCGGCACAAACAGAAAGTTATAACATTAAATGGTGCACCAAGTAATGACCCGTTCCCCATAACTCTCATAGAGAACCTTACAGGTATTTCACCATGCCACGGCCTTCCACACTGAGTTTTGTGGCCTGCAGCTGCTTTCTTTTGGGTGCCTTCAGCTGTTGCAACTTCTTGTTCATCTACAAACACAGAACAAGTCATCACAAATGGAAGCTGAAAAGTAATTACAACTACAATTTAGAGTACGGTAAGAGCACTGCATGACGTCTTAGGCAGATGAAACCAATGGTAAAACAAGAATTGAAGAGCAGTGCCTGGGTTACTACACAACATGTTTTTTTTCCCAAAGCTGACAGTAACACCAATTGAAACCAATAGAATCAAATTAAAGCATCCAGCCTTATTCCCTTTGGGAAGAGAAAGAAAAGAAATAGGAGGAAATCAGTGTTCTAGCAATTCCAGCTACTTTTATGATCCTGCAGGATCTTAGACACTATGTTGAGCAACTTATTGTTTCTTCATGATTAAGGCATGAAAGTGCAGAGCTACAATGATTTATCTAATTCGCCAACTCAAATAAAACTAGTATTCCAGATTAATACGCATGTCAGACAGCCGGAAATCGAAATTTTAGAATTATAATCAGAGGTAAATGTTATACTACATACCAACTGCAAAAATCACAGTAAACAGGGTATGCTACAGTGACAAATTACAAAGTAATCATCTGATGCATGTAGGGGTGCAAAATAAAGAGCCATTTACAGAAAAAGCTCAGTCAGTGCTCGGTTCCAGCTCGAGCTTAGAACTGAATATGTCTGAAACAGTTGGAGTATATTTCAAACTCATATGTCAAACTTCGAGTCATTATATAAACAGCTCATGAATGTTCATAATGTTACATGCATACAAGTGTATGCATACAAACAAAAAGAAATAGAACATAAAACAATCCAAATCAGACGAGCCAACACAATCTTTACCGAACCGGGATTAGAGTTGATGTTCTTCAAACACATTCAGCTCTTAAATCAAACAGTGTTTATTAGGGCCAATGTTTAGTTCGTTTAGTTTGTTTGCACCCCTAGATGCAAGTATGAAAAGCATTCATGTGTAGAGAAACACGTGTGTCAGTGCGTGTAGGCTAAATTCACTATCTTTTTTGTTGTTCTCCCCATTAACATATGCAGAAGATCAAAGTTAATCAATTTCCACATTCAACAAGCTAGCCCATAAATCATTACCTACACACAACTCTGTGATTATCACAACAATGTAAGTGCTACCAACCTTCATACGGCGCTGATCTTGAACCATCTGCTTACTCCGTGCCCGAACTTCATCTGGATCAACCTTGGACTGAGGGCGCACCCGAAAATCCATCGACATAGCTTCAGGCCTTGTGGTAAGCTGCCTAGAAGATGACTGCCCAGATTTTGACCCTCTGCAGATACAGGGAAAAAAAATGAAGATAACAAAAATAGGGAATCTGATACAGGTGGATCAAGCTTGGTCACTCATCTAAGAGAAGTAGAAAACAACAGGTAAGATGGAACATCTTACTGTGAGAATTCAGCCAAATCAAGGTCATCATCACGGGATGACATTCCTGCTCCTTTGCTAGCAACCCTGTAATGTTTGATAAAGAGACTCAAGTAAATGCTGATTGAACTTTAAAAAAGCACAAAATGATATCCCATTGGAAAGTTGTGTACTTTTTAGCAGAAGGCCTCCTGAATGCCGCCCTATCATCTTCAAAGTTCTTCATGTCCTCAAACCTTGTACTCTTATTAAATATTGGTCTACTCTGTAACCATAACATAAAGGAACCGGATGAGAAAGTAAAACTAATTTCTGCATGCATAGAAACAATAATTAAACCACTGATGTACAGATTACGTGGAAATAGAATATTAGATAGCAGAATAACAGATATTATAATCATGTCATCTTTGTCGAGTGGAGACACCTAAAAACATGTCGCAACAATTCATGCTTTCAGAATAACTTCCAGAATATCAACAATCAGAGTTCTTGCAAATTCTAATTGGATTTGAGGAGAAGCACAAGTATCATGGAATTTACTCATGTGTTCTTAATTATTGAGGGGACAATTTTTAAACTTCTCAAGCTGCTTTTCACTCAACAAACTATACATTCAGTTTAGGCTAAGACTTTTTGAACACTCCCGAAGACAAAGGGACTGATTGGTATAGAATTTGAGTGGTCTTTTTCAATTAAAATTGGTTTTTTTGTGTACAAAATGTTCTATTTGAGTGGGGAGATGGCCGCTCCAGCCGTATAACAAACAGGGCCTAACAATTTACGTTCGCAGAAGATAGGATGCAAATAAATTACATTAGATGGAGAATACGGATTGAAAGTAGTTTTACCCATTTATCAACCAACTCCTTCGCAAGCTTCCTGTTGGAAGTAGTCTCCTCATCTGACTTTGACAGAAACATAATGACCTACCAAAATTGTAATGCTATCAAATTTAGGTTCTTACTATAACTATACATACAGCAAGTTGAGATTATGGTTGCATGAACAATAAATTAAGCGACGCACCTTTCCAAGGCCACTTTTCTTTAGTTGTTCTCTTCTGTCAAACTGCTCTAAATCAATTGGAAACTGCACAAAAAAGCACAAAACTCAAACATAACCAACCAAATACTAAATATATAATGGTTACTCCAGGGAAAGAAGCATAACAATTTCCGTACATCGTTCAGAATCTGGAGAACTGCAGCACGAACATTTATGTTTGGCAAGCTGCCATCTGGTAACGGTTCAAGCCAGTTCTTCAGGAGAGTCAACACTCCATGATCCAGAAACTCTAGCTGTAGTTGCTTTCTGTATAAAAATGAATCAACATCAAAATAAATATTATGAAAGCTTCAAACTACAGGCATTAAAAAAAAAAAAAAAAACACACACACACACACAGATGGGCAAGTAACTGACTTTGAAAGGACATCAGTGAGCAGAGATAGCTTCCTTAGCTTATTAATGGCAGGTTTTCCCTGTCTATTTAGATCTGCATCTGCTTCTGCAACAACCTCGAGTTCTGCCATCACGTTCTCAACTAACATAGCAATCTCAGCAGCACTCTTCTCGGTCTTTTTCTTTTTCTTACCTTTCTTAAACAAATCCTCCTCCTCACCTTCTTCCGCCTGCAAATCAATACACAAGGGGAAAAACAATTAATGCACCAGATCTGTATACCATCGCTGCATCGCAGATAAGGATGTTCTATCATCGAGACAACAAGCAAAAGGAAAAAAAACTGCTATAAAAACTAGAGTCCTACTTTTCTTCTAAATCGTGAAGCCAGCTCCATATGAGAGAAAGAGAGAGAGAGAGAGTGAGATATAGGAGGAAGGGATGGTGGTGGAGGGGTGAGTGTTATGATGAGAATAAATAGAAGGAAAAATGAAGTAAAGTTACGGTAGATTCTCAAAATAATTGACTCAAAATCATTAAAGCAAACACGCCATTTGAAAGCTACAAATCTGACCCCCATCATCAACAATAAATTTAAGAAAATCCGATGCCAAACGTCAGAAATGGGAACAAAGACAGGGCAGAGTACCTATTGAGTCATAAAAGCACACCAAAGAAAATGCAGTTGGTGAAGGAAGAACCCCACCCCACCCCAAAAAGGAAAGGAATGCACACAAAAGTTCTCATATTGGGGTGTAAGAGAATCTCTTTTGATCCTGTCCTGCTGCCAGATGGCTATCTTACAATATTAGAATGCCAGTAAAATATTAAGCTTTCTTCATTTAAAAAATAAAAAATTTATAATAATAATAATACAAGCAACAACAATAACAATGCTCAAATATACTCCTAGTAATAAATAGGTTGTTCTACTAATTCCGTTCAAATATACCCGCGTCAGGATGTTGGAGAACTTATACAGCAAAGAGCAAACATGTCAATAGTTAGTAGCAGACAATCATGGACGCATTTGAGTAATTAGTGGTTTTAAAATTCATCAAAATGAATGACTTCAAATAAAGTAACATCTGTAGCTACCACTGTGAACTATATATGTCACTAAATATAGAATAGGTTGAATCTTGATCTGTTAAATAATTTTATTAAACATGAAGTTCTAATCCAGTAATATAAGTATAAGATGTACATCTCAAAGCATAAAATAAAATATAAACAGATATAAAAGCAACAAATGTATATTTGACGTACTAAAGTTTAAATTTGGAAATGGCATATTTTCGTATTCATATTGTGGTGTGTGTGTGTGTGTGTGTGTGAGTGTGTGTGTGTGTGTGTGTGTGTGAGTGTGTGTGTGTGTGTGTGTGTGTGTGGGTGCTTGACAGGCCACCATTGGTCTGGATATGTTAACACTGAATCATCGAGATACCGCATTATGAAATTTCCGGAGTGTAAAATTGGAGAATGCAGAGTATTAAGAGATTATTATCATAAATATATGTAGCTATGACTTAAAAATAAATTTTTAGAATTCAAACCTCGGGAGCTCGACTGGGAGAGTGAGCATTGTCACTTCCATAACCGTCAGCAGGGTCAACACCAGCATCATCAATGAAGTTATCATCGTCCAAGGTCCTGACACCCTCGTGGTCATCCTGTATTGGTTTTAAACAACAAAAGAAACTGTAAGACACTTAAGGTTCAAAACAACATACTTAGTATACAGTAAATATAGTGTGGTAATAATTCATGACACAATTTCACTTGCAGGGAAGTTTGACCAAACCACGTAAATCACACACTGAATAGAAGTAAGATCACCACTGCATACACCATCATGATTGAACTTTTCATCTCTTCTCCTACTTTGAAATTTATATCTTCCTGCCAGTATCAATACGTATTGATGCGATTCCCAATCAGACATGTACTCCATTTTTGTTTTGCAAGTGACATCAGTGTTCCAATAGAAAGTAGAAGTGTCCATCTTGGTTTGGAGATTTTTTTCTGTTTGGGGGGTGGGGGGGGGCATGGGATTGCACATGAAAGAAAATACATATATTGCTTCCAGGTTATAGCTGAATATATTGAGAACCAAGTTGCATTAACCAACAGGCCAGAAATATTATCATACAGTGAACTACTTCAGTGGATTGAAAAAAAAACAGCTGCAACTGATTAAAGTTAACCTGCAAGTGCAAAATGTAACGATGCAGCTGCACATAAGCTAAACCAAACCTCAAAATAGAACGTCTGTCTCACAAATTGTATGTTATGATCAGCCGTTCAGTTTACAACAAAAACTATTGAAACTTGGGTACAATACATTAATGGATCAATGCCAATATCCAACTTCTGAATACGTAAACGTAGCCTATATTACTATATTTACTTTCAGACTAACTAGACTTTCCATAAGTGAACACCTCCACGTAACGGGAAAAAAATCAGTTGACACGCAAAGATAGACACAACTTTATCATACTCCACGAGTTTCACCAACTTCCCATAAAGTCCTCAACCTTAGCGGTAAATCCGATTCAGATACTACTGAACAACTCCATAGCATCCAGAAACAGGTTAATCGCACTACGTAAACTAGTAATAGTCTCGAAATTCAAAATACACATTAAATGGATGTGAATTGTACAATGCAAAACAAAGCAGATTTAAAACCACACAAACCGCGCAAGTAAAGAATTAACGGATCAATTTCAACAACCAGATCATACAAATGAAAACCAATTATGCAATTCAAGACGACGCAACAAACATCAATGAAGAGAGTGAGTAACTGAAGTCCTTATCGAGACGACACAAACCTCAGAATTTCCACCAGCCACTGTATCCCACATCTCCTTCATCTCAGGATCAGCCTCGCGATCCCTCATTCCTCCTCCACTCCTCCTCGGTTTCAACTTCTTGTCTACTTTCTCTACACCCTTCCTCTTTTTCCCCAAACTTTTCCTCTTATCTCCTTTATCTACCTTCCTCTTCCCAGCATTAGAGTAGTCATCTCTACCCAAACTTGGCGCGACATCATCATTCGCGCCATAATCCCCACCCTCACTCACATCATCATCATCTAATCCAAAATCCACTGGACCTGAATCCCTACTGGCTGATGACTTTTTAACCAACCTCTTCCTCGGCTTCGAAATGGAATCATTGTACACTGGACTAGCATCAGCAGCCTTACCCCAATCACCATCCTGGAGACTCTGAGGCTCGTATTCCTCATGGACATCCTCGTCAAAATCCATCAACGGCTCGCCATCTACATCTCGATAACTATATTTCACAAACAAATCACAAATTGAATTAGATAGACCCTAAATCACACAGAATTATGCTGTGAGAACAACTGATTCTTCGAAAAACTCAATCCAGATGAATGAAATCATCTCAAAACTAACAAATGAACACATCTAAAGCTATCGGGAGGCATAATTGAAGATACAGACAGACAAAAACAATAAAAAACTTATTGATTTGTACATAAGAACCCTAAAACTGGAATAAACAAGTTGAGACGGACGAAAAAGGAAAACGATCACTTACGGATCATTTTCGTAAGCCATGATTCCTCAACTCAGATAGATTTTTATCTGAGCAATTGCAAGTGATGAAATGAAACAGTAGAAAAAACACCAGCTCTGATTCAGATTTTCTGTCAGAGAATTCTACCGAATGCGTGTATATATAGGTCTCAACTATGACAATGTAAAGTCATATATTCTTTTTCTCAAAAGGGAAACAAAATTCAAAATTCATAAAATTTTCATACGAAGGGAACAAAGCATCAGTATAAGCGATGGAGGAACTATAGTTTATGATGTTATTAAGTAATAATGTTTGTCGATTAATAAAGACAATGTTCTGGTGTGGTTAGGGATGTACATAAAAAAAGTTGCCCGCCTTGCCCACCGACTACCCATCATTGACGGTTATTATTTCTATCAAAATCGACTGCAAGTTAAAATTTATCACCTTCCTTTAATCAGTGGTAGTTGAACAGTTGGCAACTATCAACCCACCCATTAAATATAATATTAATGTACTTTTAAATATAATAAATTAACACATAGATTAATAGACTAAAAAACCACTATGATGTCTTATGTTATGTTAATTCCATATTCAACAAAACATCTCTTCTTTTATTAGTGAAAGTGGATCTTGATCAGACATGGCTGGCTTATAAGGCTGGTTTGTAACCTTGATTGAAGGTGGCTGTAAAGGCCACAAGAATATTCAGTACGTATATTTAAAATATGTTAAAAATTATTTTTGGTATCCTGAATAAACGTAGAAAATATTCGAGTCGGTTTGAGGATTAAACGTCGCAGGAAACGTCTCGAAAATAATAACGAGCAATAAAATAATAATAATAAAATTAAAAAATAAAATATTTATTTTATTTTTACTTTAGCTTAAGTTCGACACCATGATCGCATGTGAATCGATTTTACATTTTTCGAGATTTTATTCGCTAGCCGTTCGGGATCCAGAAGGTGCCAAGTAAATGTATACTATTTGGCATATATACACAGTTGACTCAGTCTTCTTCTCCAACCCCCAAATCGGTTCTTTTCTCCCCCTTCGACCCATTTCCCATTTCAACTCAAAAGTCCCAAATCGGCTTTCTTCTTCTCCGTTCTCTCTTCCACCTCTTCACCGGCTCTGACCTTCCTCCTCCTCGCCGCGCACCTTGCGTCAATTGATGGTACCGGAGTCGGCAAGATCGCGGCGAGAACCGCCTTCATCCCGCGCCCCTTTCCGTTCTCCACGCCGCGCTTTGTTCCGGGTTTTTCTCACTCCGCGCGGGTCAACCGCGGCCGTTTCGGATTAATTTCCGACCGATCGGACCGGATACGAGTTCAGACGCATGACGGACGCGTGGGTATCATGCCATCTTCCACCTGTGTTGTTGTGTTACCGCTATAAACTAGAGATATCGCTAGCTAGTTTCAGTCAGTACTCCAAAACCAAAACAGAAACAAACTGATAGCTCGTGTAATCGAATTCAAGCTCTCTCTTCTTCCTTAATTAGCTCACTCTCGACCCAACGCCATTGTTCGAAGTTGTTTCCATCGCCGCACAGTCCCTGCCCAATTCTACTCGATTTTGGTGAGTGTGAAACTTTGCAAAATGAGTTTTTGTTGAGGGTCGGATAGCATAAATTGTATTGAACAAGTTAGTCTTGAAGCTCCATTGTTTTATCATACACGGGAATGTATCGTTGAAGGTTACTGTATTTTATAGAATTTTGGATTGGTATGAGTATAATGAAGAAACTAGTTATATATATATGCCACAGTTAATTATGGGTGAACTGATTTATTGAAATAATGCTATTAGTGTTGGTGTCGGATGGATTGCGTATTGTTGGACTAAGACCAGTAGAATGCCAAGATGGGAATGGCGGTAGTAGGCTATTATGTCCTGCAGTGAGTGATTGATGGATGGGTGGTGTTGTTTATTGACGTTTGGCTAAGCTAAGTAAAGGCCGAGATGCGAATGGCCGTAGAGATAT
>JAYMSP010002082.1:0-26469 GCA_036897095.1 Plantago elongata
AATCGAACAATATTGAACACAATCGCACAAACACAATTTATGTGGTTCGGCTTGAATCACGCCTACAATTACATGAAAAGCTTCAAGATATTTCAGATGATGATGAAAGTAACTGCTCAATGAATGTAGGAAGAAATCAAAATAAGGAGACCAGACCAGATTGAAATATATTCTGCACATATATGATTTGTTTTAGTTAGAAAACATGATCATATGAAATTTTAATAAAAAATGATTATATAGATAAAATTTACCATGAAAAATATATATTGGAGAAATATCTCTTTTACGTGCAAACTTATATAGTTCATCAATTCCTTTAAATGCATCTTTGGGTCCATGATTCATGTATATATATCAGGATCAATCTTCTTGGTGCAGATTTAATATTTTTATTAATTTTCTTATCGTGGTGGGATTGTTGGATTTAGAATTAGTGAGAACATCATTGATGGAAATTTGTGATCCCAACTTTCCTTTACACATAATGAAAGCATCGTTGACAAAAGTTTGTGATCTTTGATTGAAATATTTTTTCTGCAAAGTTATGAGTTTGATCTTCTCCGTAATTTTAAGTATCCGAAATCCATTGAATCTCGCTAATTGGTATAAGCCAACAACTAAAAATTCTATCGCAATAAATCATGCATAAAATTTTTTGGGACCTAAATTCTTAAATTGAATTTACAAGTTACAATTTCGCTTGATACGTTGCACGTGTGTAGACTCGTGCAACTAGTTAGGATCGAACAACAACCTCTCTCTACCACATGTCTTTAGATATAAAGCCGATTGGATCCCACCAATTAGCATAGGTCAACAACTCAAGATTTTCTCGCAATAAAGCTTCCATGAGTTATCTTAGACCTTACACGTGATACACACACTCACAAATACACACACACACACACACACATATATATATATATATATATATATATATATATATATATGTATATATATGTATATATATATTAAAACAATATAATAAACCTCAAAGTGGGACATGAAAGTGTCATTTCAATTTTGCAAATTGTTTATCGCTCCTTCTCTATTCTCTAGCAACCACCTACTTCAAAATGCTATTATTCTGTTAAATTGTCATTCGACTTGCTAAAGTGTCATTTAATTTTTACAATTTGTTTAGCACTTCTTCTTTATTCTACAACAACCGACAACTAAGAAACGATATTTCAATCTTTTTGTGCTCACAACCTTACTCCACGCAACACCCTTCACCCATCTTAGTTGTTGTTTTCGCATGAACCATTGTGTGTGTTCGAGTTAGATTCCGACTCACATGCACCTTATTACGACAATAGAACTTTGGGTGTGTTTACGACTCGATTAGATTACTCAATTTCACAACCCCGATTGTAATGAGAATAATTGAATTCACTTTGTTCACTATTTGATTGAAGTGCATGTTGCCTGAATGCCAGGTCTCACTATTTTAGAAGTCAGTCGTCATAAACACAGACTAATAGATCTATTTATCCATCAAACATTTCAAAAGGCATCTTCTATGTACCTTAACCTTTCTCTTAAATAGATAAGGATATTCTACATGCATTGCTTTATTAAAATCATAAATATATTTATATTTCTGGTCTATATCTATTATGTTAAATTGCCACTTCTAGGTTAAATTACAATTGTCCGCTACAAATTGCTTTTTTTTGATGTATTTGAAATATCATTAACATTTTTATTAATTTTATTTCTTATCAATTGAATTTTTTATGCACTATTTCAAGTTTTTACAGTGTCCAGCCCAGAATAATATTTAAACGAAATTGATGCATATAATTTGAGTATGGAGTAATTAATAATTTAATATATGATTTGTTTATAAAATTTATGGGCATTGCGCATAGCGCGGTGTATCATTTCGTGTGTGTGTGTGTGTTTCATTTAATTGAATTTCGAGTTTGTTAGTCAAGCTAAATTCGAGCTTTTTCAGTTTCAAGCTTGCGAGCTAAACTAAGTTCGAGCTTTCGAGTTTTAAAGGTTTGATAACCTAAAAAAAAATGTCGCGAGTCGAGCTCGAATAGCAAAGTTTACTCTCGAGTTCGAGCTCAATATATTCAGCTCGATCGAGCTCGAGCTCGAACTCGAGCTTTGATCAAAATTTCCTTAAAGAAGCTTGGTTCGACTCGTTTGCAGGTCTAGTTGTGAGGTACACAAATTACTAAATATGAAAATGAGATAACGAAATACGAGACATTTCGAAAATAAAATATGGGACATTCAATATGCGATGGAGGGAGTAATTAGTTCTCTATCTCGAGATTTCTTCGTTGGGAACCTAAACCTCCTTGAACAAGAAAATCAATATAACTCCTATAGGTCCGAAATACACACCATTTTCTACACCCTATCCTCAAATCCAAAAGAAACAGAGAAAAAAAAAAGAAAATCATAATCAGGATTTTACAAATTTCTTCATCGTGCCTTGAGCCCTGAGTACCAAAGTCCTCAATCCAACTACTCAAGTACTCAACAATGGCAACTTCTTCTTTCCGCTTCTTCAGCACAACCTTCCGAACCCAAGGGCGGAGCTACAACTGGACTGGAGTGTGCCGAAGTCCACCTAGAATTCTGAGAATGTTTTATATATATTATATATCTTGGAACTTTGTAAAAAAATGTTTGGTGTCCGGATAATGTGTGCTATAATTTGTTAACGATTTGACCTGGTTTATAGTCCTATAAATCATATTTACTTTAACTTTTAAGTTTTCCAGCCATCTCTCCCTTTTCTTAATTAATTCTATTTTGTTATATACTCTTCACCAATCCTCATATTTATGAATTTATTTTCTTGTCTTTTCATTTATTTTTCTTCACCTATCTTTCATTTTCTTTATTTTATTTTGTTTTGTTATATACTTGTTTCCTTAATTCAGTCATCTCTTTCCTCATCACCTTACCTTTAACTTCCAATTCTATTTCTTTTAAAATGTATTCCTTTAACTTGACTAGACAACTCCTTCATAATTTTTATATTTTTTCCTTTCTTACTGTGTTTTCTTATTATTTATGTAAGCCGTACAACTGTCGTGTGGGTTCTTTATTCATACTAGTACTAACCTGTGACGATGTCACAGAATAATTTATTTCAAATATAAGTAAAGAAAGTCTAACTTCAAGATGTAAAGAATTCTGAGCAATGACAAGTTAGGTTTAGTACATATTTCTAAAACAAAAATATACAATAGTCCAACCTTCTGATTAGTATATTGTCATTAATCATGTACATGAACAAATTATTATTTTACAAACATAATTTTATAATTTTTTTTAACACCCCCCTCCCTCCCCTTTCCCCGTCCTTATATGGCCGGAGAAATTAGACAAAAAATTCAAAAGAGCTTCTCCACTGATAAAGTATATGTCATATACCACCCCCGAGATAGAATTTCATCACTTGTAGTGAGTTGTCGAATCTAATAATATATATTAATACTCTAACGGTCCCTGCACTCGTGGTTGATTTCAACCTATTTAAATGGCAAAGATTTAATATGGGGGAAATAAATGTCTCCCTAAAAATTAGAATTCAGATTTGCTCATGTTGTGGAATCATATTATATATATTAATACTCCAGCCACCTTCCAAACACACACTTCCAAGGACACATTGTAGAAACCTAGAAAGTAGAGAAAGAGAATTTTCCCACCTACAACGTCTAAAGCCCTCCCCCTCCGGACTCGGTAGCAACTAAAAAATGAAAGTGGAGAGAAGTTCGGGTAGACCTTCCAACGTCAAGAGAGTATCTGTTACTATACAAAAGTGGTTTGTGATTTTAATTCTATCTTAATTAACATTAGCCACCCAGAAATCATTTCCCTGGCCCTAACCGCCAGCAAATCAACCTTCCACCTCGGAGCCTCCTCAATCCAGTGTCAAATTTTCCAACCCGGAATCATCGGAAAAGGGAGCCACTGCTCTAAGGAAGATCAATTCCCCAACTATAAGAATCAGGCTTGGTTTGTTTCAGCTGATCATTTCTTTGTTTTTTGTTTTTTTTTTAGTTATTAGTATTACTAACTGTTTGATAATTTGATTGTTTGAGCGTGTGAAGGTTTTTTATGTAATGAGGAAGCAATGAGGAAGCAGGAAGAGGCGCGGCAGACGGAGATGGTAGTAGCAGAGAAGGCTCATTCCGAGGCTTCTCTGTCTATAGGTGATTTGTAAGCTTTTCAGTTTTCTTTGATTTGAATTTTTTTATCAGTTGGATTTTGCAAGAGATGCATGATATCTGGAGCATATTGATTGTTCTTTAATAAAAAACCGGTTAGTGTTTTGATTTCGTGTGATTGTGTTCCGTTCTCCTAGTTTATGTTGGAAGTTGGATAAGTTGAATCAGCGCTCCCACATCTTCTTGTTCATTGTTATTGTTTGTAACATTTTGGGAAGTACCTGGTCTTAGGTTACTTCTGGTGACTACTAAATTAGAGCTGAAATGTAACGTCTTTTTATTTCATGGTTTTTGGCCAGCGCTTATGATGGATGCATACTATTAGGAGCATTTTGATTGTCTTTGGATAAGAAACGGTATTGATAGCTTTCCTATATCAGTAAAATACTCGTGGATTATGTGCCAGCTTCACAGCTTGCTCCTTTAACTACATTTCTCGTAATTACTTATTGAAATTGGATAGGATGTTAATGATTGAATTAACGTTTCTAACGTCACTGTGGTTATCGTTAATGTTAGAAGAGTTCAATGTAGTGATTGGTCGTAGATTACTTCCGACGATCATTAGGCCAGAGCTAATAAGTTGTCATTGATTGTTTTCCTCATTTTTGCATTGTCATATCGAAAAGCAGTAGAAGCTAGCACCCCGTAGGGTGCTGATGAGGGCAGTTTTATGATTGCTGCACTTATAACATGTTCCACATTTACGTTTGGAAATTACATAAAGACGATTTACCTGGGTATGTCGTTGGTTCATCATAGCTATATTCAGTGATATTCAAATGTTTTTTTATTTGGACGATTAACATAATGGTACTAAATGCCATAGAAATCTGACTAGGTTAAGGTTAGCATCTTTGACATGTAATGTCTACTTTATTTTTAAAAAAAAATCGTCAATTTCTTCATTTGAATGATCACATCATTAACTATGAACGATCTTTATCTGCATTTATTTGATTGTGAATACGGTGAACGATCACATCATTAACCTGCTTCTAGACATGAATGGTTTATTTTTTGGTCTGTAATTTTGTATTCATATGATAAAGATTCTTGCATGTGCAGGAGAAACAAAGAAAGTGGTCAGAAGATCAGATGAATCTATATCAGCAGCAGTCTCAAGCGAAGGCACGGATGATGAGATACGAAGATGGATTAGCCCGCAAACAGTTGCAGGTATGAGCAACAAGTGTACTTGTTCGTAACGAACATGATTATTACTTTCCAAAAATATGATAGGATTCTGTAGCTGTACTTTGTCAAACCTTTTAAGTTGATGTGAAAACGTGTAATGTGTTCAATATGTGTGGGTGGGACATTTGCTTCTTTATTTTCTAGTTGTATGCATCTGTTGATTACCAATAATAAATTAGACAGATCACGAAGCTCAGAGAAAACACAATGTCGAATTAGTTAAATGCAAGAGGAGTCATCCATAAGAAATGAACAGGCAAGGCGAGCAACAGAAGAACAGATTCAAGCTCAACAAAGAGCAAGTGAGAGAGGAGAGAATTGCATCCCCTAAGTCACAGCCCTCTTCGATTTTGTTCCCCATTTTTTAGGTTTTGCACATTTGATCCCCAATTTCGTATTGTGCTCCGTATAATGTATGTATTTGGTCCCCTTACCTCATACGGAAGCCTAATCAACGCCAAATCACTCCAAATCATCACCACATCATTATTTAAAATTAATTTTCACTTTATTTCTTCTTCTTCTTCTTTTTCTTCCTCCTCCTGTAAGACACCATTAAAGAGCTTGAAACTTTAGATTCCATGACCATGGAGCTTCCATTTGTATGGATTATTGGAACAATGATACCATCTTCATAATTCCGACGTGCTATATCCACAACTCCAACGAATTCACTTTTCTAATCTTCTTCCCCAAATTCATTTTTCACATTTAAAAAAAAAAAAATTCTTCCATGGAAGATGGAAGCTAGATCGAAGCTCTGCCGTAGCTTCCAAGCTCCCACCATGGAAGGTTCCAAATGGAAGCTACAACAGTGGAGCTTCCCATCCCATGGAAGCTCGATATGGAGCCGCTCCAGATCTGCGAGTTTCCATTGGAAGCTCTACTGTTGGAGCTTTCATGGTTGGAGCTCCAAGCTCCATCCATAGAGCCTCAGTGGATGTAATTAGAAAAAAAAATTAAATCATAATTTTGGAGATCTTTTTATATTAATACTTTGATATTATTTATGTTGAATTCAGAATTTACTTTTCTTTTTTATGCTTAAAATATTTTTCTAATTTATTTTTGGGTTTTGATTTTATGTATTTTTAAATTTAATTTTAGCATTTGTTAAATAAGAATACAACCGGAATTAAGGAGATCTTGACACGTATCCAGCTAAATGTATTTGGGGGGAAATTGGGGAGTGTATTTGCAAAATATGAAAATTGGGGACTAAAATCAAAGAAGACGGCGATTTTGGGGACTAAAAGTGCAATTCTCTCGTGAGAGAGAGAGAGCCATAATAGGACAAGAAACAATTAAAGTGAAGTCTATGGCCGAGGCGGAAGCTCGAGCTCAAAAAAAAAAAAAAAAAAAACTGAAGACCATGATAAAAGGATGATGCTACTTGAGATTGTAAATGGTGAAAGAGAGAAGTGGCTCGCCGCAATAAATACAACTTTCAGTCACATTGAAGGTTTGTATCTTTCATGAAAGCCGGCCTTTTGTATTTCAAGTGCATATAACTAGTGGCTCAGGTAAATATTATGCGAGCTTGAGAGAAAATCTACTTTTGAATCTGCAGGGGGGTTTCGTATACTATGACTGACAGAAGCAGGCTGTTGATGACTGCATGGAGGAGCTACAGCATTATCTGATGGGGTTTATATCACCAGGTCGGGCGCTCTCCTTATAATTCATTCAATACATACAGATTTGCTAATTGTTTGGCAAATGTTGTGTATTATAACTAACCAAACTTCATACATATGTGCATGTGTTATAGTGTTAATAGTGTTATACTTCATGACCTTCTATATTTATGCAAAATCTCAGTTGCACATAAATATTTTCTTTATTAGAAGTAATCTGTTTTTGTTGTCACGTAACCAGGAAAGCAACATTTCTCTTGTTAAATATCTGTATAATGGAATGGTTATGAGTGACTCACCACCTTTTAATGCTTGTGCGCACAGGGAAGGAGTAAAGCGAGTTCTTCTAAGAGTAAAGCGAGAACAATTTCAGTGGATAATTTCGAATAGGATGTGGCTTTGCACGATGATTTGGAATCATTGGTGGATGAGACAGCGATGATTGATGATCAGGAGATAGAGGCGCAAATTGACAGGCTGGAGGTTTCTGATTTGAATGAAAGCTTGCTGGTGTCTAATTTGGTTTGATCGCTGGCTGATTCTGCTCCGGCTGATTCAATTGGTGCTGAATTGATTGGTGCGGTTGACCCAATGGTGGTCCGAGAGGTTGATATGTCTGTGATTGCTCGGAATCAGTTTCCAGTTCATTTGGGGGAAAAAGCAGGTACCGGCTAGACGATTCAATGTGCTTTTTGCTGGTAATTGCTTGCCCGAGAACAGCATTCCTTTGACTTATACGGCTCTGAGTGATCCAGTGGTGTTGGAATATTCGAAGCAGGATGTGCAGGAGGGGGTCGAGTATTGGAAGTTTTCCTTAATAGGCACAATTGTAGGGCAGAAGCCTATTCACAAAGCAATGGAACATTATGCTCGTACTCACTGGAAGGTTCTGCCATCTATTAGCATGACAGATAAAGGTTCAATTTGATTCTGACGAGGATTTGCTCATGGTACTTCACGGAGGATCTTGGACTATCAATGGTAAATTTCCGATATTACTTGGTCGTTGGATTCCTGGTATGAAACCGGATGCTTCTAGCCTCAATATTCTTCCTGTTTGGGCTAAGCTGCCTGATTTACAATTCTGGACTCCTCATATGTTAGGCAAGATAGCTAGCATGTTAGATAAACCGTTTGGTATTGATAAATTGACTAATGATAAGATTCGTCTGTCTTATGCTTATTTGATGGTGGAAATTCTGGACGCCTCATTTGCTAGGCAACCTGTGAAGGATTTCATCATGCTTAAGGGTCCTGATGGAGTTGCTGTGAAACAAAAAATTGTCTATGAATTCAACCATTGCATTGTACTACTTGCCATTGTTTTGGTCACTTGAGTACTTAGTTGTATGCTGTTGGTCCTGATATTCAGGGTGTGCATAGAACTACTAGGAATTATGATCAACAGCAACTGAATGCTAGTGCTTCTAATTTAGTATATGTAGATCTGCACTAACTTTAAGGTTTTAGGTTTTGTTAAAAAAACCAAACAAAAATGGTATTTTGACCGTGAAAATTCTGGTATGCCACAAACACCCTGGATATACACTAAAACTTAAAAACACTAATATATTGCCTAACCAAGTGTGACGGAGGGACAATTAACTTGGAAATAGGTGCATCAATTATCTTATGTGACAAATATAAAGTATGAACACGACCCGTACCCTTACCCTACCAAGTTGAAAAATAGTAAGAATCCAATGATCGAGCTGGTGGACGTGATAATTAATGGTCTAGCAAATTTGGTTCCTTCTTAATATCTTGTTTGTTTTTCGTTGTACATGTGCTCATACTTCAGTGAATATTAAAGAACGACGACCATAAAAATTAGTCTTCTACCCTCTATACCACACACCAAATGAAGTACTACTAGTATACATTTTGCTGTCATAGTTAAGGCTATATACTATATCAAACCAGTATAGTATAGATCAGTTTTTTATACATCCAAATCCAAAAGAAATGTTGCTGATAACTAATCGTTTATGATATGGATGCAAGTGTGGGATTCCTACTGGAAAACTTGAAACACCTTGTTGTGTATCAAACCAAGTTGATCAAAGGTGCCCAGGACGAGCTAGATGAGCTGAATGGCGAACTCGAACAGTTCAAGACCATCCTGGAGGAGGCATCAACCTCTTTCAAGAAGGATAAATTCTTCGAAAAGTGGGAATGTCAGATAAGGGAGGTCGTCTATGATATAGAAGACATCATCGACACTTGCGTAACTCAAGCAACTGCCGGCAAGAAGACCAAGTGGTTCCCCAAATTATTCAACATTAAGGATACTATAAATCTCGCGGAAGCTGTCAAAAACATCAGGGAAAAGAAGGTCAAACCTCTGATGGAGCAGTTCGGTAAAGAACGTCATAAATTCTCCATTGCTGACGGATCTGATCACGCCCTCGCCGTATCAAATCGGAGGCAAGAGGTTCGTATGAATTAATGCATATGTGATTAGTCTTGCCTATTTCTGCATATAATTATATGTTCTTGATTTTTATTGTGTATGCCAATTCAATATACAGTAGCTTAAATTACTGTAATCGAGCTGAGCTAGTTAACAAAACGAGCTCATTTTTGTGTCCAAGTTCGAATTGAAATAATTAAACTCGAGTTTGGCTATGTCAGTTTGAGCTTTGGCTGACCGGAGCTCGAGTTTGAAAGGGAGAGGAAGATTAATAATAGTAGCTGGGTCTTTAATTGAAATGTTTATTTGGGAGGGTCTGCCAATGTACTCCACCCTAAAAACTATACATTTAATCGAGTCATCTTACGAGTCCAATCCTATTTGGCTCGATAACAAAACGAGTCTAGTTGCATTTTGCAAAACTTCTACCATTTGCAGAACAGGTATGTAGTTGGAGACTTGGAGGTATAATTAGTTATGTTCGAAGTTGACATTTATTATTATCCACCATGTTATGTTAATGACTTTGTTTTTCTTCTCCATGTGTGATGTTATAATTCACAAGCAGAAGACACAACACATAGTTGGCTTGAAAGAGGAGGCTGAGTTATTTGTTAATATGCTGATTAGAGAATCAGATAAGATGGAAATTTCGTCAATTGTCGGTATGGCTGGCCTGGGCAAGACAACTTTTGCTTGGAAAATTTTTGAGGAATCAACTATCAAATTTGAGTTTCCCATTCTAATATGGGTCAACATTTCTGAGAAACTCAACATGAGGAAAGTGCTACTTGATATTCTGTTACACTTCACCAGAGAAAAACCTGATGCATCTGTCTCAAATGATGAAATAATTAAAATTGTCAAGCATCATCTAGAGGAAGAAAAATTCTTGATAGTTATGGACGACATCTGGGAAATCAGCATGTGGAAGGAACTCCAAGCTATATTACCAACAAAAAGCAATCGGGGTAGGGTCTTGATCACGACCCGTAACACAGATGTGGGGAATTATGCTTCTACGCAGGAGGCCTATAATCTGAGGTTCTTGAATGCAACAGAGGGTTGGGAGCTTCTC
The DNA here is from genome assembly GCA_036897095.1 of Plantago elongata. Classification (NCBI taxonomy): domain Eukaryota; kingdom Viridiplantae; phylum Streptophyta; class Magnoliopsida; order Lamiales; family Plantaginaceae; genus Plantago; species Plantago elongata. Next base: position 10,531 of record JAYMSP010002082.1, read on the forward strand.
CAATACAAAGTATTTGGCATACTTCATGATGTGCCAACTGAACTGGAGGATGTCGGTAAGGAGATCGTGTCTGATTGCAACGGACTTCCACTTTCCATCGTGATCATTGGTGGTATTCTAGAGGAGAAATCTTCCAGATCGTCCAAGAACAATACACCGGCAATAAAAAATGAATGGGAAGAAGTTCGTGGGTGCGTGAAAAAGTATCTGGTTGAAGAAGGCACCAATGGATTGTTGAGGAGTGTTATATCTCTGAGCTATGTGGAACTTCCTTACGAGTTGAAAAACTGTTTTTTGTATTTAGGTGTGTTTCCTGAAGATTCTGACATCCCTATCAAAAAATTGATTCGGTTGTGGGTAGCAGAAGGATTGATACATGATACTAGAGGAAGAAGGATGGAGGAAGTTGCCCACAACTACTTGAAAGACCTTATCAGACGGAACCTAGTGATGGTTCGGAAAGCAAAGCTTGATGGCGAGGCTAGGATATGTCATATTCATGACTCAATACGTGAAATTTGTAAAAGAGAAGGCGAGAAACTGAACTTATTCCAAGAGATTAGCAAGTCCGAAGTACATCCAGAGGTAAAGAAAATTCGGCGCCTTTGTATCCATTCACATGCCCTGGTCTTCTTCTCTGAAAAACCAAAGCTCCCAAAAGCTCGCTCGTTCTTGTGTTTCAATGAGTCTCCAATGACACTGGAGACTGGAGATATTACATTGATCACTGATGCCTTTGGTTTGCTACGAGTATATGAAGCCGAATATATGAAGTTCAAAAAGTTTCCCCCAAAGCTAGTCCAACAACTAACTCACTTAAGATACCTCACTCTGGCAGTAGCTGATGCTACTTTCACAGCGCTTCCTGAGATCGTTACTGATTTGTGGAACCTACAAAGTCTTATGGTGGATACTCCCTCGCAAACACTTGAAATGAAAGGAGATATATGGAAAATGAGGCACTTGAGGCATTTCAAGACACGTGCATCCATTATCTTGAAAAAGAAGATCGGGGAAGATGGCAAGAATCTTCAAACTCTGAGTAGATTGTCGCCTGAGAGTTGTACTGTTGAAGTTTGTCAAAAGGCTAGTGCCCTTCTTACATTGGGAGTTCAAGGCGACTTGAGAACCCTTAGCAACTCAAAGTGCTTGAGTGAGTTGGCATCTCTCAATAAGTTGAAGCTAGAGCATGTAGTGAGTAAGGGAGCTGCTGAAAATCCATTGATACGCCTACCGAATTCAAACAGTTTCCCACCCAAGCTCAAAATTCTTGTGCTATGTGGTACTCGTTTGAATTGGGGGATGATGTCAACAATATCGGCGCTTGCTAAGCTTGAGGTGCTGAAACTGAAACAAAATGCATTCCACGGAAACTCATGGGAAGCTAACGGTAGCGGTTTCACTCATCTTCTATGGTTGCACATTGAAAGGGCAGACCTGAGGCATTGGAAGGCCAGCAATGATCACTTCCCCATTCTTCGAATCCTTCATCTTAATAACTGTGAGAAGCTATCTGAAATTCCATGTGCCCTAGGTAAAAGCCTTGAGTTGTTGTCATTGGGACGTGTATCTGCAGATGTGGTTCGTTGTGCCAAAGATATTGTGAAAGAACAAGCTGAAAATCTAAAAAGGGTAGTGAAACTTGAAATTGCTGTCACGGACAGAAATCTATTTTGAGCTTGTGCAATCAGGTCAGTTAAGATACATTCGATTTTGTTTTCAATCTCTTCTATCTCATCATTCTTCAAGGTCTCAAACTCGTGTTTAATTAACAAATAATGGAGTTTTGTTGTGGCCAAGTTACTATATTAGCACTTATCTATAATGTTGTTTGATTCACACAGGTAAATTGCTGAAGCAGTAATTCCAGATCCTATTCAAGCATGGTCCATTGATCTCATCTACAATGTTGTTGAATAAATAAAGTACTGCCGAGATCCGTTTTATCAGCAAGCGAACTTTCTACATTGATCATTGTACTCAGCGTTATATTTCGACGTCTTTTTTTACACAACTAAATGTTGAATTTGTTTGTATTTGGTAAATGTTCTTTACCACTGTTGATGAACTAATTTTGTATCTACTATGCTGATACGGAGTGCTAATAGTATGATCTTCGAGCTCATTATTATTATTATTATTATTATTATTATTATTATATATATATAGGTTAAGTAACACGGTGTGGTGTGTTATTCATCTCCATCTCTCAAACTGTTGTTCCATTGAGCTCGACCAGAATATGTTTCCGGCAACAACTTGTGACTACTGACTACTATCCTTGCTCAGCCGACAATCTGTAGTACGCTCCAAGCTCCAATTGAAAAACAAAAGCCAACAACTTGTATACGAACAAAAATCTACTTATATATATTCTTCAAGTATGATATGAATTTATGATCTGATATGATACGTACTACACTACCAGTACGCTTTGCTGTCTGTTAGTATCGATATCCGAAGAAAATGAAACAGAGAGATTGAAATTCAAGAGATGGTCAAATGCAAGAAAATCAACAGATGATTAAGCTGCTCAATGAAGAAGAGAACATCAAGATGCAATTAATTAATTAAGCACTGATGAATTAGTAGATACTGTAAGTGGCTCAAGTTTTTATGAGTATCTATCTGGATCACGTCTAATTTTTTACCATAAAATGATCCATGCGGGCGTACAACAGCACTTCCATGAGTGAAGCCTCTATCGTACTGCACTTCCATGAGTAAAGCCTCTATCGTACTGGAGACCAATCTAGGGATGTAGTTCTTGTTCTAGCCACAAACAGACCTGGTGATCGTGACAGAGCCGTAACAGACCGCATTGATGGAGTTATAGAGAATTCCCACTGAAAGTGCAGCTTGAATTTTTAATTCGGCCTTTCTTCATATCTTAACATGCTAAGTTTGTAGTTGGTTTTCTATAAAGTAGTTTATAACCCGTCGAATATCTACGGGTATTAAAAAATATATATAAAAATATCTCGAAATAACACATTTTATAATAAAATAATATGTCAATAAATGTTCATTACCTCCTCCACTACCCCACTACTATCCCTTATTCATTAGGGTCAAATGCCACAAATTGTATTCCTCTATAACTCTTGTAACTTACAAGAGCAATTGATCACCCCACTAATTGTATACTTTATTATAAGAATAACTATCCTTCTAGTAGTCTATATAAGTAGTGGCTCTTGTATAGACTTTTTTTTTTTAATTAAAAGAGTCTAGGCTCTCGGATTTTATATATATAGTAATCATGGCGGTTTGAAGGAACCTGCATACACCAATAGTCGCAAAATAATTACTTCCCACAAAAATACCCACTAGCTAATCAAGCTACTATAAAACCCCCACTTACAAAATATACTAGATCACTATCAGACTTATCTGAACTAGATACAAAGTGTGTGCCATAAGCCTTGATCTTGACCCCGAAAAAATGACTCCATGCCTTGATAGTGTGATTGTTCCCGGGTCTATGGTGCCAAAAGTCGTGGCTTTGACCAAGATTAAAGTGTCATGTACCGTGCCAACGGCTATTAGCTTCCCAATGGTGTCCTTGGACTGGGTTGTAGTGCCATTCTACGTGCCATTGGCATATATATGTGCCACCTCTGCTCTCTACCGTGCCAATCCTGCCATTTACCGTGCGCCATAAGTGCCAATCATGCTCTCTACCGTGCAAATCCTGCCAACTCTGTCATACCCTGTGCCCTTCATCTCTTCTGCAGATTCATGCCAATCTATGTTCCTACTGTCATGCCATATATCATACCCTTGTTTGAATCCATTTTCCAGATGCAGATTGCTAGCAGTCTGAAGAGCATTGTGACTGCAGCCACAAAGAACCATCTTTCCACAACAAAAAGCCTCTAGTTGAAGTATATCTACTATTATCCATATGGTATCAGCAAATCCCATATCATTGAAGTTCCAAGACATAATATAAATCATCAAGAAGTCAGTCTGCCCTACATTAACCTCTACTATCGTCATACATAACTGATGTTGAACAGGCCAATACTCTACATGAACTGAGAAGTAGAAGATAAAGTACTCAACCATATATTACAAACTTCAGATAGTGACATTTTCAACAAATCATCCCAAATATACCAAAGACTGATGCAATAACCTTTATGTCTGTGCAATGCAAGAAGATGAAGTGAACCTAAAGAAGTGGAGGAGAAGAGCAAAGACAGATGAAGATAAATAGAGAAGTCTAGTGTAGGAGAGATTTATCACATATTGGAAATGATATGTACCAGTCTTCAAGGTTTGTAATGTAATAAATTTAAAATTACCTTATAGTTTGTCAAAGACCTCTTTGTATACAACATTTGTATTCGTAGACATGTAATTGGGTAGGATGCAACTCGACCAATTAAAACCCGCCTGCGTCCAATAGGCAACCAGCTCTAAGACTCAACTCGGATCCAACTCATACAAATTGGACTCAAATTTGACCCACAAACAGCCTAGAATCCAAACTGGCACAAAATCTTATATGGGGTAGGGTTGGTACCAACCTCGAAAAGCATAAAAATATTTATGAAACATCTTAAAAATTGATTTAGGTGAAACAAAAACATCTCTTCGTGTTAGGGTAAGGTTGCCCAAGAGATGCAGGTAACCAAACCAAAACGATATTTTTGCCGAAACACGTGAAATTGTTTTTGTGAGATAATTTTTTTCATCTGAGGTAGGGTGGGTGAACTCCCCCTCCACCAGACCAAAATAATTCATAAAAACATCTAGAAAATTATTTTCGTGATGAAGTTTTTTCGCTGGGTAGTGTGGGTGGGCCGGGGTACCTTATCCCAAACCCCAACCCCGTATGACAAAAATATTCGTTGCAAAAACATGTGAGGAATTATTTTCGTAGAATAATCTTTTGCACTCGAGGTAAGGAGCCCCATGCACGCTCTACCATAAACAAATTCGTGAAACCATGTAGCAAATTATTGGGTGATGCAACCCAACAAGTTAAAACTCAACAAATTATTTATGCACGGTACGGGTGGGTTCTAGACCGCACCCTTACAAAACTCGAATGGGTTCTACACAACCTGATACAAAACTCTCATTTCCCCAATAACCAACCCTCTCTAAGACCCAATTCGAATCCAACATGTACACAGTTCGACTTGAATTTGACCTCAAAATTTGACCCACGATTAACTCATAATCCAACATATCACAAATTGTCGTCAGGGGTAGGGTGGGTGCCACCCCCTTCAAACATAAAAATAATTGTGAAAATATGTGGAATATTGATTTAGTGAAATAAAATATTTCTGGGTGGGGCATCTAAAAAAAACGTTTTCGAGATAACATGTGAAAAATTGTTTAAGTGAGATAAAAGTACTTCGTCTGGGTTGGGTGGGTGGAATACCCCCGATCAAAAAAAAATGCGATGACGTCTGAAAATTTATTTTTACAATAAATCTTTTTGCCTAGGGTAGGTGGGGTACCCTACCCAAAAAACTGACTCCATATGAGAAAAAACATCGCAAAAAATGTGGGGAGCTTATTTCATGGGATTGTTTTCACCTTCTCCCTCCCCATGCAACCATAAAAAAATTCACGAAAACATTTAGAAAATTATTGGGCGGGATGCACTCCAAGACCACACTTATTTTTAATAGCTAAAGCCATCATAATCTGAGCACTCTAATACTGTTAATTAACACCATTCAGAAACTCCATAATAAAAGGAATACCTGTGCAGCAGAATTTTAAAAATTTAATGACCAACATGGTAACAGTAATTCAACGTATTAAACGTAAATAAGCGAAGCTTACTTTAATAGTTTCGATTGATGTTAGCGGCTTGCAACTCGTTATCAACCAATTCAAATATGCTCCTTTGTGATTGCAACCCATCTTCGAGTTCCTCTAGTGCTCTTCAAGAAGGTTCCACTCCTCATATAAATCCAGACTTTTTGTTACTTCTCAAACTTCGGTATCCACAAGAGTTCCATTTACCAAAAAGAATATAAAGAATACAATATGAAGTGTATGAAGTGTTTGAAGAATCAAATTAAATTTAGTCTTCTCAATTATTTTGCCTCTTTTTTTAATGTGTGTATCAACTCAAAGTTGTGTAGAAAAATAATCTAATTATCTACCTTTTACAAAAGTCGAACTTAATGTTATTGCAAAACCAAAATGAAAACGTTTGAGAAGAAGAAACTGACAAAATCCAATTAATGGCAAGTAACTGACCAACTCAAAATAAGGTGGAGTGATTGGGCTTCCAAGCGCCAGCTTGTTACCATGTTGGGCCGGTTGGCCCTGTTGCATTCCTCCTTTCGATTTGGCCTAATTATTTTCCTTCCACATTTATTTATCTTGACCATATATTATTTCAAGTTAATCTCCACCCATTAAACTCTAATTTCAAATTAATACAATTGTAACATTTCATTTTAATTGTTCAATTCTAATTTGAACTATTTTCATATTATTTATAATAAATAATATTTATTTACATCCCCAATTTAATAAAGTATTCTCCATATAGTGTGATCCATAGGTTCTTATATATTAAGCACCAATTCAATGAAGTTCACGGTGAAATTACTAGACAATTTACCGGACAATATTAATATATAAGTACGTTTGTGAGGATATACAAACCACCTATAATGTAAGGCTCTCATGATGGTACGGTACTTTCATTCACGAATACTCAAATAAATCTAGAACTTATTTCATGTCTGTTCCAATAACTTATTCATTTCTTTCTCAATCTTGTTATTTGGTCATTGATCATATTTAAACACCATTTTGAATATATTGTAATGCATTGGTCAATAACTAACGATCAACCTAACTATGAGATTGTATAGTGTTCTCTCCAATGTCTATTGTGAGGAATGAATCATATTTTGGCTCAACTACTACTCTCATATACTCCGTGGTGTACCCAAAACATGTCATATCTACCCCATTAGGAGTGCAAGCATTGATCATGGTCAAAGTATACGGTTTTCACACATGTAGTGAGTATTGACCTCAAGTCAAAGGACTAAAACATTACCTTACACACTGATACTTTCATAGACATGAATAAAATTAACCAAATAGTTTCTCGGCTGGTCTACCAACACCCTCTAAGGCGTCCATACATCCATCATGAATGACCAAGTCATTCGTAGTCGTGAGAGCTACTAAATTCTCTAAGAATATGATGCATATCACATGAATAATCTCTAACGTGTCATTAATATACCAATTCTCAATGACACTCGATTAGGGCGATTTTAAGACTTATGGTATGTCATCCAAGTTCTCACACACTTGATGATAACGTGTAGTCCAAGGGAACATCTTATTGAATTATTCAAACAACCAAATTAATTCAATAAATACAATGTCAATATTATTTCTAATAATAAATTGAATGTGATCTAAGTATATAACATCCATTTAAATGGAGAAAAAATTGAGAAGAACTGTCAAGAATAAATTATGTACCAGGTGTTTCACCATTAACACGATCACGAGAAGACAAACCAGACACCATTGAACCAGTAACTGCTCAAAAAACTCAACAAAGAAGGCAACTGGAGCTGATTTCTTCAAATAAACACACAATCGGTGCCGATTGTATCACACGATTGCAATTGCAATCGAAAAAAAAAAATTAATTTGTGGAAGAAAACCGTTAGTAGCTCTGATACCATTTGACCTCTCCACATAGAGCGTGTAATATGTGTATTGAAATGAACAATGGATGGAAAAGCGATTACAGATTGTGAGCTACGTGATATATATATATATATATTTATATATACATAGCTAACTTCTTATAACTGCTGGGTGCAATATATATAGCTAACTGTACTACTCTAATTTGAACTAACTAACTTAACAGCTTGTGTTACAAACTCCAAAGCTGTAGGTACAAGTTAATTGTATAAAATGCAGCTGTATTGTTTCTTCTGTGATTGGAATGCATTCTGACAAGTGGTATCCACTTAATCTAGAAGAAGAAAACGATCAAAGCTGTCGATTCACTTCAATCACCTGCATGGAAAAAGTGCAAAATGAATTGAAAATGCTCGGTTAGGAATTGATATTCTGAGAAATACTAGAAAATGAAAACACTAGCTATTGTTAGTCCATAAATTAAGATCTTACTGTCATCTGTGTCCTCCCCCGAGACTCTGTGTGTACTCCCTCATCAAGTCCTTTTTTGTCCATACATCGTGGATGATTTGGAGCTGAATGTGGTTTTGATATTGAAGTTGCTCTTGTTCTATTTAATTGCAGATATAAATGCCCCTTTCGAACATTTGCTCACCTCAATCCTCTCCAGCGATGGGATGTAACCCTAGAAATCTCCACCAGATTATTGCAATAAGACAACAACAATTGCTCAAGTCTAGGGAAATGTCTGCACTCGGAGCTCCATTGCTTTAGATTTCTACATTGAATCTTCAAGATCCTCAACTCCGAGAATTGATCATCGTTAGTTTCTCATTCCTCTCCCGTAAAGGCATACTCTTGCAATTTAAGCACTTGGAGGGTGGGCAATTATCTTATTATTGACATCTTTTCCAATCCTAATATACCCCCATTTAAAGTGAGCTTCTTAATGCTCGAGGGAAAACTAGCCTTTGACAATAATATTTCACCTCTAAATGAATATCGTAATCTATTCTCAACGACTGAAGTTCATCAAGGCCACTGATTATAAGATCAGTAAAATTTATTTCATGACCTTTTTCAATGATCCAGTTCAGTCTTCGAAGATGTGGTGAATTTTTCAATATCTCTTCATCATACTTACTCTCAATCACAACACATGAATAGGACTATAGATTTGTTGTTTCTGATATATAGCAATCATCTTCAAACTTTGCTGCATGTCTTACCAGCAGGCGTCTCAACTTCCTCATTCTTAGAATCACTGAAAGTACACCAATTTTGCGTGAGACATATCCTCTTACTCAAAGAACTTCGAGGTTAACAAGACTATCTATCATTCTTTATGGGATTTGTTTACCATGAAAATCCAAGTACCTCAATTGAAATGGAAGATCAAATTTCGTGGATTGCCATTGTCCGAAAACCAGACGATTGCGTTGAATGACCTCTAAACTAAAGGACCGACAATGGAGGCCGAATGGTCTCCAATTGGTATTTGATGAAGATGGAAGGCACAAATGTTGATGTTTCTGGTAGGTAGACAATAAACTGCAGCAGCAAGAATAGCTAGCATTATGAGTAACTTGTACTGACCAAAAACTAAAATTTAACTACCATAATAATTAACAAGTTTCATAGGGGCATCAATAATTAGCTTACTTGGTAGAGTTCAAGAAGTTTTCTTCATCAACTTTTTTAATGCAAATATCGTGCAATAGATTGTGAACTCTACATGTTTTCGTCCCACCAATAGATCTTCTTCTTCTTGCAAGCTTCTATTGATTAGATTTGAAAGATACATTTAAGCAATTTCCTCTGGGCTCTTGTTTCCATCTTTATGGATATATCCTTGGGAGATCCAAAACCTTGCCAGTTATTTAGTTGAGATCTAAGCGGCTTCAGTAAACCTAGGAAAGTAAAGAAAGCATGATTTCACATTATGAGGCAAATGTTCATAACTAAGCTCCATTATCTTTCTATAGTCGCTTTTGTCATCTAATAGGATCTTATCCAATCCTTGTTCCACTCTTTCCCATTCACTTTCTTCTTTCTCCAAGTTAGAAGAACTCCGGCTATGCTAACTACAGCTAATGGCACACCCGAGCATCTTGCTGCAATTCTTTTTCCAATTCCAACCAAGTTTGAAGACGGACATGGATCTTTAGGGAATACCATTTTCTCAAGTAGATTCCAACATTGATCTTCTAAAAGAATTGGAATTTTGAAACGAATACTACTACCCGAACAAACATCATTACGAGTGGTTATGATTATCTTACTTCCCATGACATCATCAGGAAAGAACGTCTTCAAATTGTCCAACACGTCAGAATGCCAAACATCATCTAGAACAATTAGGTGTTTCCTTCCAACCAAGTTTCTGTGGATTCGGACACACATATCATCAAATGAGATATTAATCTCAGACACATGAGCATTTTGATCAACAAGTTTCTCTCACTATAGTTTTGTGAAACGACACACCATGCACGTACATCAAAACCGCTTGAATGACAATTGTACAAATGACTGGCTGTAGTTGTTTTCCCTATACCAGACATCCCGTAAATTGAAATGACTTGTAGGGAAGTATTTGACATTTCAGTAAGAACATTCAAAATCTCTTTTGTAATGTCATGCTTGAAGTCCATAAATTCACTGTCATCTATGGTTGCAATATTTCTCCAAGTAGCAAACAATACTTTTCCATCATGAGCTTCCTGTTGAAGTCCATTACAAGCAAGCTTGATATGTTGGATGATGGATTCGAGTCTGAGCTTTAGATACCAAATATTTATATTTCTTGGAACAAGAGAGTACATGAGATACTCGGCTACATATGCAAGGTCTCTGATTTGGATTAGAACTTCTCTCTTAATCATCAATTGATGGTAACCAGACCTCAAGTCGATATTGGAGAAAATCGTTGAACCTCACAACTGATTAAATAAATCATCTATCCTTGGGAGCGGATACCTATTTTTCACGGTGACCATGTTCAAGTCTCGATAGTCAATGCAAAGCCGCATACTTCAATCTTTCTTCTTCATAAACAAGACAAGTGCTCCCCAAGGAGATACGCTAAAACCTTTGTCAAGTAGCTCATGTATCTAAATATGTGCTCTCGCAACTCTGTTTGTGTCATCCTATACGGTGCCTTAGATATCGGTTTGGTACCTGGTGCAAGTTTAATTTCAAATTCGACATCCCTATCTGGGGGTACTCCAGACAGATCTTCAGGAAACACATTGGGATATTCTTGAATGGCGGAAATGTCATCGAGCTGGATACCTTCCTTTCGTTCTTCCATTGCAGATGCTATGAATCCAGCACAATCCTTTCTTAGGGCCATCTGAGCTTTCAATGCTGGAATAACTGGCACACTAAATGTTTTCTTAGAAACCAATCCTTGGAATTCAAACTTCGGTATCCCTGGAACCTAGAAAATAATCTTCTTCTCGAAACAATTGATCTTAGAATGTTGGCGAGCCAACCAATTCATTCCCAAAATAATATCGAGATCGAACATGTCAAGTACTACTAGGTCTACACTAGGATCATTCTCACCTATGCGAACTATGCACTCCTCACAAATATCATCACACACAACAAGCGATTTCAAAGGAATAGATACATGCATAGGGTCTACAAGTTTGGAAAGCATAAAGTTCAAAGACTTAGACAAATTTTCTGGAAAAAAACGAGTGAGAAGCTCCAGAGTCAAATAACACAAATTAATCCACAGAATTAAAATGAAGGGTACCTATGATGACGCCCTCTCTAGCTTAAGTTTCCTCGCGGCTAATGCAAAGCACTCTCCCAACATTCCTTGCTTGGTTTGGAGCTCATCTTGTAGACGTTTGTGCTGGTGCCTTTCCTTGTTTATTCTTTGGGCAGTCTTTAACCTGATGAGTCGTATCACCGCAACCAAAACAAGCCCTTGTCTTCCAGTGACATTCTTCGGGATGATTTTTGTTACAAATTTCACAAAATTTACTCACAAAACGATCCCCATCTTTTCTTCGAACCTTCTAGCTACTCGAGTTGTTACTTCCGCGAGAGTTGTTAGGCCTCTTCAAATCCTTCCACGACGGTGGGTTCTTAGGTATTGCTACATCGACCACTAAAGTGCGGTTAAAAGCTTCAGCAAACTTCTTATCCAAATGAGGAAGGACACTCATCCGGATATCCTCGCTTAGGCACTTGCAGAACAAGCTAACTTTGCTAGCTTCAAACTCAAAGTATGTTGGGCATAAGCAACCAACTCATGAAACTTATCTGTTAGCAACAACACTATCTCAGATTTGAGTTAAGTGGCTTATTTCATCTATTCATGCTAGTTTTTTATTCATCATGGATCGGATCTGATTAAGATTCCTACTTGATTCAGTTTTGGGAAAATAATGATTAATTTAGGATACAATTTATTTTTGAGTCGAATCAATTTATCAGTCAATTCCAATCAGATGTTAACCCTAAATTTGATAAGGCTATGATTGGATCAATCTCAATAAATACTGCTAGCTAGCTAAGACTGGTTGCTATGGTGACAACTTAAATGATTGTCACTTTGAGTGACACAGGCTGGTGACAAGATTCTTGTCACTTACCTGTTATGGTGACAAAAAAAAAAACTATTGTCACCGAATTTTTTTATTTTAATTTATTTTATCATTTAGTTTTTCTATTACTATGTTATTTAAATATAATATTTTATTATTAAATTTATATTAAAATTGAAAAAGCATTATTTCTTCTACATTTTAAACGATAATTATACAATAACAAAGAGAAATACAATTGAGCGAATTGAAACGATACGACGACAATTAATGCAAAAACCCAAAGTATCGATAACTATCTGCGAGGACCGAATTTTTTCCATGTGTTCAACCAAGTCATTTTGAAGGGCTTCGTGAGTTACCCAATCATGCATATCCCTTTTCTTGTCGAAGTAGTTGTCTATTGAATTGACCACATAATCTCGACGAGTGTAGTTTCTTGTATTGGTTTCATGAAATAAGCTAGTCCTTACTCCGCTTCTAGATGGTCCAGTGGATATTTCTTCATCATATTCACTTGGATCATCGTAGTTAGCATAAGTATCTCGCTCATCTTCCACTATCATGTTATGCAGTACAAGATAAGCGCATGATTTTTCCCATTAACTCCTTAGTGAATGGAAGTCCCGGTTTCTTGAGGATACGGAATCGCTTTCGGAGAACGCCAAAAGCTCGTTCCACATCTTTCATGCATGCCTCTTGGTGTTGTGAAAATAAGCATTCATTTCTAGTTTTTGGACCTTTGATTGAAGGAACAAATGTTGCCCATCGTGGATAAATACCATACGGGAGATAGTATCCCATGTTGTATTCATGCCCGTTAACTTGAAAAGTAATGAAGGGTGATTTTCCATTCAGTAGATCGTCAAACACCGGTGAACGTTGAAGAACACTTATGTCGTTAAACTTACCCGAGACTCCGAAGAATGAATGCCATATCCAAAGGTCTCGTGAGGCCACAACTTCTGAACAAGAGAGGCTTTTTTGCTCTTACCCTGATACTAACCTTTCCAAGAAGTTGGACAATTTTCGCACTCCCAGTGCATACAATCAATTGACCCAATCATGCCAGGGAAACCTCTAGCATTTTTGATTTCATGTAGCCTCCTAACGTGTGCTTTGTTTGCCTTTCTCATGTAAAATTGGCCGTAATTTCCAATAACAAAGTGGCGAAATCGCTCCAGTGAGTTTTTTGCGGATGTCTCACTTAATCGACAATACTCGTCCACACTATCTGCACACGCACAATATGCAAGCATTCAGATGGAGGCAACACATTTTTGCAATGTGAACAAGCCCATCCTTCCTGTGGCATCCGGCTTCTGCCTAAAAAAGTAATCGAATATGGGGGCGTCGTCTACTAACATATTGAATAAAGGGCGCCTCATTCTGAATCTACATCAAAATTTGTCCTCCTGATACACTGGCCTTTCAACAAAGTAATCATTCATTAGCTGAGTATGACCCTCTTCACAACCTCGATCAATGTGAGTACGTCGATGGATAACACGTGTTTGTTGTGGTGGGTTTATAATTTCAGGTATGGTAAGTTGTGTGTGTCTGTGTATTTCACCAATAGCGTTTGAAATTGTATTATAGCTTGAGGCTGGTAATTCATAGAGATGATGTATAGATTTGTAAGGTTCAATATGTTCGTCTGAGGACTCAGAGTTAGTTTCTGATGATGAATCATGTAAACTGAATCTCGAATGCATGTTAAAACTAGCATTTTTTCTAAATGTGTTATATTGAATGGTAAAAATATAGATGAATGTGAAGCTACTTATAGAGAGTTTGTGATAATTTTCACATGCCACTTTCTTAATACGTGCCACTTTCCGTACTGGAATCACGTGTAATTTTTATTGGGCTTTACTGGAATACGTGCCACTTTTACCGGGCTTTACTCGAATTACGTGCCACTTTATCAGGCTTTACTGGAATTACATGCCTATTTATCATCGTTTACTGGAATGCATGCCACTTTTATCATGCTTTATTGGAAGACGTACCACTTTAACAAGCTTTACTCGAACTATGTGCCACTTTACCAGGCTTTACTTGATTTACGTGTCAATTTATCATGCTTTAATGGAATACATGCTACTTTTATCATGTTTTACTATAATACGTGCCACTTTATCAGGCTTTACTCGAAGTACTATCACTTTTTCAGACTTTGCTACAATTATGTGCTACTTTAGTTATCATGCTTTACTTGGAATACATGGTACTTTCATCATGATTTGCTAGAGTACGTGCTACTTTATTAGGTTTTTACGAATTGCATGCTACTTTATTAGGCTTTGCTAGAATTACATGCCACTTTATCATGCATTACTGGAATCCATACCATTTTCATCAAGATATACCGCAATACGTGCCACTTTCTCAGTCTTCACGAATTACGTGCCACTTTATCAGGCATCTTGAAAAAAAATGCAAATGCTAATTCAAACTCAAACTAGAATTCAAATTCAAATTCAAAAATTCAAAACTCAAGTTTTACTGAAATTCAATAATTGTAGAACAATAAAGCATATATTGACACAAAAACATATATTTCAACGAAACGGCCTCAAGTTACACATAGTTTCAAGTCATACTTAAACTTAACCAAAAGAAATCACACACAAACTTAAGTTAAAGGCACACTGAACAATCATCGAATTTCACTAGAACAACTTCTCCTGGAGGTCCAACATAATCTTCCTTTAAAAATCATTTAGCTCGTCGCCCTTATCAAAGAATTTCATGTTACAACTTTAGCATTCTATCCCTTTCCTTTGATGCAACTTTTGTAGCCTCAATCTCCATTCTATTTTTCTCCATTGCCATTATATTCACTTCAATGGAGTTTCTATGAGCTTCCGCCTCCAATATCATTTTTTAGGACTCAAATTTCAGTTTTTCCATTTGCAAATAATCTCCCATTCCTTGGTTAAATGAGCCAAACTTCTCGGCAAGTGATTCCATGCTTGAATTATTTGAATTACTCGAACTAGAGCCTATTTTCCCTGATTGTGCCTTTTTTGCATCATCTCGATCCATAGGCCTCTTGCAACATTCACTACTATCATCTGCAACACAATAGCGCTTGCTTCCATTCCCGCTACCCTAATCGTCATCTATATAGATCAATAACATTCCCACAGTCTCGTGAAATAACCATGTTTAGATGTTTCTCCCACTGGAGGTAATTAGTCATACACTTCCAAGCTTCGAGATGCGGAAACTTATGTCCCTTATCCTCTATGTAAATCTGCAGTGCTCTTTTCTCAACATCATTTCATTGTAACCGCTACCCCCAACCAACCGTTGTGCTTCCAATAGAACCCAACAAAATTGTTAATTGGAGTCCTCATCCTATCCCACCTACAATGCAATGAACTTGTCATACGAGGTCGCAGACCCAAGTCAGGCCTGTCTAAGCGAACCTTCTCATACTCCATAGCCACGGTATCCATCAATAAGTTGTACGTTTGATATGTACCTTTAGTTGCATCCTGGCTGCAGTTCATGAAACGAGATATTAGTACCTCTGTGTATTTTTTTGCAAGAAACTGGGACATAAAGACACCTTTTGTTCTGCTAAAGAGAAGGCATTTGAGGAGGAGAATGGGATAAAGGAGCACTGAATGAAGTCTTTGAGGATACTATCTTGGAGGAGGGAGAGTTCTTGGCATCAGAAATGGAAGGAGAAGACAGGGAA
>JAYMSP010002083.1:0-26463 GCA_036897095.1 Plantago elongata
TTTTTGTTTGGAGATTTTATTTTGGGGTGGGGGGGGGGGGGGGGGGTAGTTTCTTCTTTGGGACCCAATCCAACTCTAACGATGATACAATTAGAACTTGAGAACATAAACAAATGAGACGTCATCTCGACCTATGTTTTACTACACTGATATTATGTTATTTTACTTTTAAACGGGTCGGTTATGTCCAACCTGTTCAAAATTGGACATATTTGGTATGTACTCGAATCTGATCCATAACTTTCTAACAAGACCCGACATTAACATTTCATGATTAAGTAATTGAAAAACTTAATTTCATCTACAGGTGGGGTGGGGGGATCCGATTCTCTAGGCGGAGAACTATCTTTGATAGTCTATGTACTTTCTTGATCTCAATGATAAATGTGTCAGGTGAGGGGGGGTCCGACTCTCTAGGCGGGGAATTGTCATTGATCTTCTCTCTACTTTCTTGATCTCACTGATGAAATGAAGGGGAGGGGGTATTTGACATATACTATGTACGAGGGAAACTCTCTTTGATCATCTCTCTACTTTCTTCATTTATAAAGGGCCTGTGGGTTTGACGTACCTTAGCATATGAAATTATGTTTATAGAATAATAATATTTTTCTCGCAAAATAAAAAGAATAATAATCTTTTTGTGTGTGAGTTGGGGTGACAGCATGACATCGCGGGGGTTATTAACCCTATGATTTTGTTGTATTTTGGTTCGGTTTGAAAGATATAAGAAAAAACATGTATGTTGCTACTAATTAACAGGTTTGTACGATATAACCCGATACAAAACATATAATATCAACCCGTCAGGCCTCGAACGCGTTAAGGCTGGATCATACCCTTCAAATCATTTATGTTATGAGTAGTCGTATTTTTACATTTTCTATAGTTTTAGAAAATGACCAGCGTTGTTTACATAAGTTTGATTACTTTATTTTCTCAATATTTTTATTTCGTCATTTTCTTTTTATTTATTGTTAAAAGTAAATTATATCATAACATCGCCACAAATTAGAACTAGTATAATCAAACACCCAAGGGCTAGGTCGCTAGGGCTTTCAATATGGACGTACACTATATTGTCATATTTAGATAGTATTTCATTAATTATTAAACTATGCTCGAGTCGTAACAAAATAAGTTAATTTCTCCAGTTTAAATTTGAATCATAATAATTATAGGAAAAAGATGTAATCAAGCCTAACTGGTCTATGAGATAATCGGTACTCTTTTGCATAACATAATGAGTATCAAGTTAGACTTGAAAATCTTAATAAGCAAGATAAGCTCGAACCGATGATGCAGGTTGAGTCGAGCCCTCAGTACGAGTTAGATTTTGATTATATAAAATGTGGAAGCCACATAATTAAAATTCATTTATATGTTAATATTGGTATTTGGAAAAAGTGTGTGATAAAGGTCCAATTTGTGGATTTTGTTACTATTCCCGCAAAGGTCCAACAAATTGAATATAAAAGGTTACATTTCCAATTTTGGTGATTAAGTTAGTTTATTAAGTTTGTTGTAAAGTTTATGATTTAAGCATCAATAAAGTGCATTTTTATTCTTTATTATTATTGTTATGCCAGTCAACAGTTACACATGCAAGACCAGATGTAACGCCATTATTATTATTTCATTTCATAACTTAAATTTCACTCCACATAACGTCTTTCCATTTGGAGCCCACAATATACTTAATTTCCAAGTTATCTTTTATTTATATCATGTGTGTGAGTATTACTTAATGATTTATTAATTATATTAACATACAATTATTTGCTTAAAAGTCACTTTCTTGATACAACTCAAACAATGAAATGAAATTCGTGAGATTTACATCTGCGTTACTCCCGTGTCACATTCTTTTTTCAGAACAATATTTACCTAGTTGATCCCTCAAGAGTGGGGTAATTACACTCGGAATGAAAACGTTTTAGTAGTATTATTTATGATATTTACAAAAGTGCCAAATTCTTTTATTACATTTAATATCCCTATATGAAATATTTAACCCTACATTTAATTTATTTTTTTATTTCGAATGCTATACAAATGGAGTTCCGAAATGATGCACATCGTATTTTTATCGTTTGTATTACCCACTTTATTATAAAGTATAATAAAAGAAAGCATGTGATGAATATAATCTGATTGTTGGAATCTTGTATGTCACAAAGAGTATCTGAGGGAAGGTGGATTGTACCTTGAATGCTAACTACCAAAATTTGTTTGTTTCTTGCCAAGAATAGGAGTACATATATGCAAACTAAAATCATCACTTTCATTTAAGTTTGGTACGTTTATTGTATGGTTCAAACTTGTCCGTCTCACTTACCAATCATGAATTGAGAAAAAAAAAAGTAGTAGTATAAAGAAAAAACGTTGCACCAAATGAAAATAAAGTTTTCACTTCTCAATACACATAATTGTTGACACCTACAACCTCCCATCATATCTCGAAATCATCAAAAGAAAAAATAAAGTGTGGATTTTGGCGTCATTCCGTATTTACTCGAAACTAATTAGTTTCATTATAAAATTCATTTGCCGTATGTGAAAATTTATTAGGGCAGATTGGTATAGAATTTGAATTGACATTTGGATAGATTTTAGTAAAATTGTGTTTAGAATGGAACTAAAATATGAGTATTTAAAATGTATTTTAGGCCAAATCACTATTCATCGAACCAAATGGACCGATTACAATTGAAAAACAAACAGCCCCTAAAACTAGACAGAAAAAAAATACAATGATAAACTATCATTTATTTTATAAGCCTGCGTGTTAAATATATACAAATTTGAATATAAATAAAATTTGTACGTCATAAATTAAGATAAAAGAACATCTAATAAAATTTGCAATGCTATTAAATTTTAATCACACTAGACTATTTGCATTTTGTCTTAGGCGGAAATATTTTGGAATACAAATTAACATCACTATCTAGTTTTAAACAATAATTACATAAGATTACATTAATAAATTTAGAAAATTTTATTACCTTCTTCTTCTTAAAATTTTCCACTTTAAATTTGTAGTCAATTTTGACCATAAATTAATTTTAAAATATAATTTTATTAAATATGACATCATTATATTAATATATATTAAAGATAATCCATGGTCAAATTAGCTATAATGGACCACAATATAATAAACTGATATTTCAAACAAAAATGGAGGTAGAAAATTATAATTACACAATATTACATTTACCTGAAATGGTAATTAAGCCAATATTGCACATTAAAATCTATCAACTACTCCTAGTCTCTAAACATGACACAATATTCGATATCTAAGTACTTTACGACCCAACTACTTCCACACCGGATCCTCATTCCGGAACAGTTTAACGGTCATATTTAACATGGAACACGTGGCTTCACACGACAAAAATCAAATAAATATTTGATCTGCATGAACAAGATGTGAGAGATCAAACTCCATGATACAATAACATCCTAAAAGAAACCGAGGCAAAAGTATAATTTAAAACAACAAACACCAAAGTCGCAAATTACCCTGGCATCACATTTAACATCATTCTATCTTAGATGAGTATATTCGCCAAACAAAAATGTCTGCAGAAATGAAAGGGACATGACTGCAATATGGTAAAAATAACGGGGTTAAAACGTAGATCTTGCAAGCTTGAGCGACTATATATACACCTGTCATCTCTCTCACTTTTCAACACACACAGAGAAACACATTTCCATTAGCTCATTCATTCATTCTCTTAGATCTCTCCAAATTCCGTTACCGTGATCCAGAGGTAACTCAATTTCTCTCAATCTCTCGCATTTCGAACCTTTTCTATGTGTGTGTGAGCCAGAAATCTCTCACTGTGTTGAAATGTTCAAGTTTGTTTTTGCGTTTTTTTTCATGAATTGGATTGTTCTGTGTGATTTTAGTACTGAATTCTGTTTTTTTTTTACCTCTGATCTGACGCAAATTTCCGAAATTGACGTGTTTATGTCGTTTTGGTTGCTTTCTGTGGTATGATCTGAGTGATTTCGGTTTCAGCCTGTGAATTACGTAGTTTGGTTTTGATTCAGAGTGATTTTTTAGGTTGGATTGGTACAAGTGTTGTGTAGAGCCTGTTGCATGCAAGGGATAAGTGTCATTTTGATAGATCTACTGAAAATTGGTGTGCTCTGAATTTGATTTGGAGAGTTTAGGAATTAGGATTTTTTTATGATGATCGTTAGCTGTTTTTGGTAGTTTTTTTTTTCCCCAATTGCTACACTCAGATCTGATTCATGTTATTGTTAACTTGTAGATGTGATAAGCGTGATTTATTTTTCTCTCATGGAAGTAGATATCATGGTTTTAGCTGATTGGGATCCAGAAATGATATATAATTGGCTTTGCGGGTCAGGTTTTAGTTTAAAATCATTATTGTTTTGATGCTCTTACTAAATAAGATTTATGTACTTTTCATTGCAATTCACTGACATCAGCATGTTAAGTGAGGATAGATAACGGTGTTATTAAAGTTATGATTGTATACGGTATACCGGTCATTGTTTTGTTCTTATGTCGCAGAGTGGAATATTTGTTTGTCAAGCAGAACGACTAGAACAAAGTTATTTTAGAAATGTGACTGCAAGTTCCTTTTACCTCTTCTTCACAGGTTACTTGAGAAAAGGAAAGATGGTGAAGATTTGCTGCATTGGAGCTGGGTATGTCGGAGGCCCTACTATGGCGGTTATCGCACTCAAGTGCCCATCAATTGAAGTGGCCGTCGTTGATATTTCTGTTCCTCGTATCACTGCTTGGAACAGCGATCAGCTCCCAATCTATGAGCCTGGGCTTGATGATGTGGTGAAGCAATGCCGGGGCAAGAATCTTTTCTTCAGCACAGATGTTGAGAAACATGTCGCTGAGGCTGACATTATTTTTGTCTCAGTCAACACTCCCACCAAGACCCGAGGTCTTGGAGCTGGGAAAGCTGCAGATTTGACATACTGGGAGAGTGCAGCACGTATGATTGCTGATGTATCAAAATCTGACAAGATTGTGGTTGAGAAGTCCACAGTGCCTGTTAAGACTGCTGAAGCCATTGAAAAAATTCTGACCCACAACAGCAAAGGAATCAACTATCAGATTCTTTCCAACCCTGAATTTCTTGCTGAAGGAACTGCTATTGAAGATCTTTTCAAACCAGACAGAGTTCTCATTGGAGGCAGGGAAACCCCAGCTGGCCTTAAGGCAGTTCAAGCTTTGAAATCAGTTTATGCCCACTGGGTTCCTGAAGATCGCATAATTACCACCAACTTGTGGTCTGCTGAGCTCTCAAAACTTGCTGCTAATGCTTTCTTGGCTCAGAGAATCTCATCCGTCAATGCCATGTCTGCTCTCTGTGAGGCAACTGGAGCTGATGTCAGCGAAGTGGCTTTTGCTGTTGGTAAGGACTCAAGAATCGGTCCCAAGTTCTTGAACTCCAGTGTGGGTTTCGGTGGCTCATGCTTCCAGAAGGACATTCTGAACTTGGTTTACATCTGTGAGTGCAATGGTCTCCCTGAAGTAGCTGAGTACTGGAAACAGGTCATTAAGATCAATGACTATCAGAAAAGCCGTTTTGTCAACCGTGTCGTTGCATCCATGTTCAACACAGTTGCAAACAAGAAAGTAGCCATTCTGGGCTTCGCATTCAAGAAAGACACTGGTGATACCCGTGAGACTCCTGCTATTGATGTCTGCCAAGGGCTATTGGGCGACAAGGCCCAATTGAGCATTTATGACCCACAAGTCACTGAGGACCAGATCCAAAGGGATCTTTCAATGAACAAATTCGATTGGGATCATCCCCTTCACCTCCAGCCCATGAGCCCGACTACAGTGAAGAAAGTTCGCTCTGTCTGGGATGCCTATGAGGCCACCAAGGATGCACACGCTGTCTGCATTCTTACCGAGTGGGACGAGTTCAAGACACTTGATTACCAGAAGATTTATGACAACATGCAGAAACCTGCATTCATTTTCGATGGAAGGAACGTCATCGATGCCAACAAGCTCAGGGAAATCGGGTTCATTGTTTACTCTATCGGTAAGCCTCTGGACGCTTGGCTCAAGGACATGCCCGCCATTGCATAAATGGGTTCATCTGCAGATAAAAGTAAAACAGGGAAGGTGTGAGGCAGGCAACTATAAATTTTTCCTTTTATATTATATAATTTTGATTTGGCTTAAACATTGGATGAGTTTCTAAATTTTATCATATGATATGCCCTTGTGATCTGTGTATCACACCAGTTCTGGTTATGGGGCTTAAAGTTGATTAGATGCTTATGTTTACTTTTACTATATTGTATTGAACTATTGATGACATTGCACTTTCTACTACTTTTTGTCTGTTCTTCTTCTTCTTGTTATGCCCTTGTTCTGTTGTTCATGTTTACTCTGGTTTTATACTTGAGGTATAATATCTTCAAACTTCATCTCTGCAATTCAGTTGTCATGGTAATAAGTTATTAAGCTTAGAAACATTCGGTGAGATGTTCTCAATGAGTAGCAATATTCTCTGTATGTAAAGTGATGGAACAATCTCTGGAAATACCCATAGTTAACCAATACAAGAAGAAAAAGTTTTCCTTTCAATATATGCAACTTGGCAGGCGCGAAATGCGAATACATTCCAATAAAAGACGATGAATAGTGACCTTATGAGCTCATAATAGTATAATCGAGATAGTAAAACCCAGGACCTGTGCTAAGAACTCATACTTACTGTCAGCTATACTTGTCAAGTAGTTAGATGTTAGCTGTAGCCATTTTTTGATTCTTTCTAGTCAGTTGGGTTGTCCGGACTTAATCGCCGTGTTTTGACATTATTTTTTGGGAATGAAAATTTTCTTTCAGGCCAAAAAAAAAAAAGGTTTTCCTTTTTAGTTGACAACTTCCTCTTTGGAATTTTAAATTATATTCTCTTGCCCAAACCTTTTTTTTCTTTTTAAACTTCATGACGAGAATAAGTTAACTCATGAACTAGTTATACATATTTTTTTCTAGCTTCAGGAATTACCATTTTCTCCTTATCACCTATTTTCTTATTTTCGGCTTTTTCTTCATCAAACTCATTCATTTCTGATTCATTTAATTCTATTATATTTAGTTGTAAATTTATAATGTACTATATATTATAATTTAATTCAGACAAAAAGAACATAGTCCAATCTAAATCGAGAACAAAAAGACCATATTTAATTAACCTATATGAAAGTTCCTAAAAATATATGACTCACACATCATCTTAGAAGTATGAGGGACTAGTGAATTGTAATTAGCGGACACCTTAACGGTGTGTTATCTACTATACATGTTTCAAAGGAGGTAGACATGCAGACCTCATTTTAGATGAGTGACACGTATCCGATCAGGATGATACCATGTATAGGAAGCTTATATTATCATTAAGGTGATCTTTTTAGAAATGTTAAATTGTTGTTGGTCGAGCAATTTGTGATCTTAAGCATTATGAAGTATGATGCTCGTCGTATGCATCCAGTCACGTAATTTATGTCTGGTGCAGCACAATATAATGTTTAAACTACGAAATATTTCACCCTATTTTTATACTTATTGTATTCAACAAGGTACAAGCGACATGTTTCAATACTAGCTTTGCAGTATATGATCCAAAAGACGTAAAATCATTCATACATAATATATATCAAGAAGATCCGATGCGTTCGTGCTACTCTATGCTACATTAATCAAAACTTAACATGAAACAAACATGCATTGAACTTGATATTTGGCGTTCATTGTAGTTAATGTTTGGAACCTTACTTTTATCCCACAAAGTCACAAACCATATTATTTGTTTGAACTTTCAACATAATATTTGAAAATTTAGTGTACTAAAACTTGTATTTCACTATATAGAAAGGGGTTATAGATGTAAATTGCTCACTGCGTTTAACCAAAAATACCTTTTTAAATTACTCTTTCTTCACTTGACTTGCTCTCAAAAAAAACAGAGACGAAGAAGAAAACACCAATTTTCACCATGAATCCTCTGCAATTCCTTTCCAATTACCAAATCTTCTCATCATCTCGACAAACCCATCTAATATTTCTTCCAATCCCCTTCACATTTCTCAATTTCTCAATGTTTCTAACGAAAAAGTTCGAATCTTGCTGATTCGAATTTCATCAAAACACTTCCCCTAATCGAATTCTCGACCAATTTCAAGTTTTATTCACTTCTCCCATCTGGATTTTCTTCCTTTTAGCGTTTTCTCAAGTTCTTGCAACAATGGCGGAAAATCAAGAAAAGAGTTACATATGCAAGATATGCAGCAAAAGCTGCGTCAATGGAAGATCACTAGGAGGTCACATGAGGCTCCATGTTCCTTCCAAGAAAGGAGCAATTTCGAAAACCAAGATTGATACTAAGGTTGATGAAACTGGCTACGAACTCAGGTCTAATCCGAAGCAATCGTGGCGACTTTCTCACGGGCAACAGGGGATTGTTTCATGTCAGGAATGTGGAGAAGAGTTTCCGTCTTCGAAAGCGCTTTCGAGTCACATGACAATTCACTCTGAGCTGCATCACTGCAAGAAATGCGGTAAGGGGTTTGATTCTGTTCGAGCTATGTTCGGTCACATGAAAACTCATTCCAAGAAATTTAGTCATAATAGGCCTGATGAAGATGAGGGTTTGTCTTGTTTGGTGACGAATTTGTGCCCGGTTAGGCGAAAAAGGTCTAGGATAAAGTACAATGTTGTGCCTGATGCTTCGTTTTCGAGTTTGAATGAGTCTGCCATGGATGAGGAGGCTGAAATGCATATGGCAGCTATGTCGTTGATCATGCTTTCGGGTGGCGTTAATAATTGGAGAGATTTGCCTGATGAGGATCTTGATTTTGGAAATGAGTTGAAGGTTGGTTCTGAAGTTCTGGGAGTGAAAGGGTTAGTCGAAAGTACTGATGATAAGGCCGATTTGGAGCTGTTGAAATCGGATTCTGGGAAAGGGAAAGGTGTGTTAGGTAGTGATTCTGATTCCGAAAGCAGCACTTGTGCAGAGAGGGATGATGGGCTGGTCGATTTTAGGAAGAAACGAAAATGTTATGGCTCGATAAATGTGATCACTAACTTCTGTCAATCTGGTCTAAAGATTACTCAGCTTGGGTGTAGCAGTGTTGTTCAGAGTGAGCAAGTGGAATTGACTGTGACTTGTGATTCAACTGGCATTCGTGGCCGTCTTGATCGTAACTTCCCGGTGTCTTTGGGAGGAGCTAAAGGTTGTAGACTTGTAGTGGGATGAAATCAAGCTTTTGGCATGTAAGCTAGAGATGTACTAATTGATCATCTCCTTAGCATAAATATTCTGGCTAGAAATGCATTACTTGTACTGGCATTGTAAATGTTCTGAGAATGATGATGATGGACTGGTCGATTTTAGGAAGCAACGCAAATGTTAACAGTGGCGAGCTGAGAACCCTTAAGGTTTTGGCATTTAAGCTGGAAATGTACTAATTGATCATCTCTTATTCTGGCTAGAAGTGTAGTACTTGTACTGGTGTTGTAGATGTTAAGAAGTTACTTTGGTAATGAGCAAATTGGTTGCATTTTTTGGCATCAATTTTAGGAACAGATTTTGCTTTGTTTTCAATTTGTGAAACATGTAAACTGTAGTTAACCTTGCTCCATGTACAATTTTTTTCTTTCAAAAACATTAATGAAGCTTGTTCTGTGTTGTTAACATCTGACATTTCCTTCATCATATTCTTCAAATCTTCTTCTCAGTTGCTTGAAGTGGTTGTTAGTTGTTTACACATGAGAAAACTGAGGCCAGTTTCATCCAATCTGTACAGGTGCGGATCCAATATATGATCCGATGTGGATCCTTTTTTTTTTTTTTTTAATATCACCAAAACAATTATTTATATGTTTCGATAATTTTTTAGGGTGGATAAGTCTCAAAAGTTATTATTTACAACATGTACGGTGTTGTAGGCCGAATATGTTTGGATTCAGGTCTTATTACACGGGTAACTCGGAGCCAAACACCATTATTTTAAAACGAATATTATGCATGTCTAATTACAGATGTAAACCGTCTCGTTTAAAACACTAAAATACTATATATGAGAAATCATTGGGAAAAGACCCGAAAAATATTGAAATTTTCAATTGCACAATTAATATACAATAATACACAATTTACAAAAATATAAAATTTATAATTCACACATCACCACATGACTAAGTATACAATACAATATTGTAAGGCTTCTCAAAAAATTTAGACTTTTACGAACTTTAAGTCCTTGAATGGATTAGCTATATAAACTTGATACGATAGTTTTATTTTGTAATCAAGATCAGTTCAAATGAGTTAGAAAGCATATAACCCGACAAATTCCTTGAAGAATCTGTGTACTCTGAGCCATGGCAACAGAGTTAGCAATTCTTAAACCAACCATGAAGCTATCATCCTCACCTGAACTTGTTGGTTCCATTGATGATCTCTTGACTCAAATTCTGCTCCGACTTCCTTTATAGAAACTCGTTCGATCCACGCTCATCTCCAAGCATTGGCATTCTCTCATCACTAGCCCTGCCTTTCACGGTTTGCACGTTTCTAATCAAAAAAATCTTGCAGCAGGACTTATTCTTGATCTTCTGAATACTTGTGAGTACCGTTACTTGCCATATATATATGAATATGATTACTTGCCCTTCAGTACCGAAGCTGTAACAATAAGTACAGCTCCGTTCATATCCCGTATCATGCAATCTTGCAATGGCCTAATTATCATGAATACAAGTCATTCAGGGCAGACGGCTACTGTTTGTAATCCAACAACCAAGGAATTGTCAACTCTACCCCAACTCGACGACTTCACCCTCTTTAAAGAGGACATTAGGATTCCTGGTTGCAAGGTTATGTTAATGTCTTTGGCTTTCGATCCTGCCAAGTCTCCTTATTACAAGGTCGTTTGTGTCCTACAGCATTATATCAACGATCCTTTACGCAAGAACTACGGCTACATTCACATATACTCCTCAGACACATGCCTCTGGAGAAGAATAAGCAGTGTCGCTCCAGTCACCAACCGACTTAATCTTTACGAATCAGTGTATTGGAACGGCAGTGTCCACTGAATGTGTAGATCATATCTCAATAGACATTATTTCTACCTCAACCTCGACCATGAGACAGTTGAGACAATGCCTATGCTGCCAATCAGCCCTACAGTTGGCTGGTCAAATCCAGATTTTTACTTCGGAGAGTCGTGTGGCCATCTGCAGTTCGGTGAGATTCTTGGCCCCGGTCTGCAAGCAGATGTTTATGAACTGAAGAGAGATTACTCGGAGTGGTCTATCAAGTACCGCATTGATTTATCAGTCCTTTTCGGACCCCATGGGGACAAGTGCAACATCAAAATACATTCTGTGCTTCGCGGTAAAGAAGACAAGGATTCCTATTTGCTTTTGATGAGTTCGCGTGAAATCATGGGGTACAGTTTTGATTTGAAGACAGTCGAGACGATATACTCCATTCCCTCGAGCATGAAGGATGAACTGTTGGAATGGGAAAATCACATTATTCTTCGTTCCCGTGGATGTCAATACATTGAATCTCTTGCTTCTGTCTAGTACTTGATCGATCATTGATGTTATGTTACATGTACCTTTCTGTTAATTAGATCAAATTTCTCTCAATGTTTGAAAGTCATGGATCAGTACTTGCTGATAATGAACGTTCTCGGGTATTGAAATGTTGCCCAAAAGTAAAAAACAGAACAAAAGGCTAGCAAATTTTAAGCAATTTTTTTCCGTCCAATCCCCTAAACCTTGCATCTTGTCACCTGATGAGTAAGGGTATGGATTGAGGGACTAGCTGCAACTCGTCAGTCGTCACCAAGCCCAGATGCGCACATGACCACGAAAACCTCTTGTCTTGTGCACACTAGTAATGGCATAGTAGGCTACTCCTTTAGTTTGTGAGTGATCATATCCCAAAAAACAAATCATAGTACTATTTTCAATGTAATTGGCACCAGATGATCTAATTAATTTGTTAAATATTATGTCTGTAAATAAATAATTAGCTTATCAATAATCTTACTGGACAAAGTTACATTAACACTTTAGTTAGATTGAAACTACCCATTCACGTAATAATTTTAAATTTATTTTAAAAGACTTTGTCTAAATATAAAATTATTAGCTTAATATACCTATTTTAATAAAATAAATTTGTTATGTAAAACGTTTAACTGGTAGTAGTGTTGTTATGCGAGCCGAATCTTATCAAAGAGTCGGCTCGACTTAGTTCGGTAAAATTCGATAAAACTCGTATTTTTTCGAAGTTAAATTCGAGTTCGAACTCGTTACATATTATACGATGTCGTTTTTTCTTTTCCTCGTTTTGTTACAAAATATTTTTCCATTTAAAAAGTGTGATGAAATCCACAGTGCATTGAAAATGGCAGAATCAAAGATGATTTAAAACCCTTCATCACTCTTCTTCTTCTTGTTCAGTGAGGAACCCTTAAATAAAGGTCTTGTTTCCATCAAACCCCAAAAATCAAGGTTCAAACAAAGATTCCTTCTTTCACTGCAAATGGCATCTCACCACCATTGCCACCACCACCCTACCCCCACTCCTTGCTGCTACCCCACCAACTGCTGCTGCCCTATCCCACCACCAGATCCCCACCTCCACCACCACCACCCACCACCACCTTACCCAATCCAGACCCATCTCCCTAACCCTCCCCATTTCCAACAAATCCAATTCCAAGATCAAACCAACATCTCCGCCCTACTCCGCCGCATCGCCGCCCTTGAAACCGCCCTCCGCCGCCGCGCATTCTCCTCCCCATCCAGCTCCCTCCGCCACGCTGCTGCCCAGACTATCCAGACCCACTTCAGGGCATTCCTGCTGAGCAGATCAAGAACTCTACGCCAGCTGAAGGAGCTGGCTT
This sequence comes from Plantago elongata, assembly GCA_036897095.1. NCBI lineage: Eukaryota > Viridiplantae > Streptophyta > Magnoliopsida > Lamiales > Plantaginaceae > Plantago > Plantago elongata. The sequence goes on from JAYMSP010002083.1 coordinate 12,958, forward strand.
GTATCAAGTCTCAGCTTGGTTTGCTTAAGTTGTCGGTTTCTGAGAGATCTTACTGCGATTACGACGGTCTTTATCGTAAAGCTAGGGCCTTGCTTGTCAAACTTGCTGCCATTCAGGTGAAAAGATCGAATCTTTATTGACATTTTATGCATTTCTTGATGGTTAGTCATTAAAGTCAATGTGGGTTCATGTGATGCTTGAATCTTGTTATTGTAGTATTGAGAACTCAAGAGGTGATGATTAGGATCAGTTTAGTTATAGTTGAATAAAAGAGAGATCTCACTGTGATTATAATGTAGCTTATCCTAAAGCTAGAGCCTTGCTTGCCAAACTTGCTGTCACTCAAGTGGAAAGGTTGAATCTTTATTGACATGTTTTGGCATTTCTCGATGGTTAGCTAATGTGATGCTTTAATCTTGTTATTGTAGTTTGCAATTTGGTATTGAGAACTCAAGAGGTGATGTTTGTGATCAAATTAAGAATTGGGCAGATAGGAAAAGTTTAGTTAGTTGAATAAAAAGATTCAATCTTTATTACTAACATATTGGCATTTCTTGATGGTTAGTCCATGTGGATTCATGTGATTCTTTATTCTTGTTATTGTAGTATGCAGATATTGAGAACTCAGAGATGGTAATTATGATCAAATTAATATTACGTGGAACAGTTTAGGTAGTTGAATAAAACAGATTTAATCTTTATTACCAACATTTTGGTAGTTCTTGATGGTTAGTCAATGTGGCTTCATGTGATGCATTACCTGTTATTGTAATTTGCAATGAGATATTGAGAACTCAAGAGGTGATGATTATGATCAAAAGAAGATTGAGAAGATGGAACGATTCAGTTTGTTGAATAAAAAGGATTTGTATAGGTTTATGCAAATCTTGTTTTGTAACCTTGAACGCATTAGGTTCGTTTATGTACAATTTCTATTTATGTTTTTAGAATGATCTGATGCATTATTTGTTATTATGATTTGAAGGGTTGTGATCCGATGATTAGAGATGGGAAAGCTTCAGTTAGCAGAGATTTGAATAGGTTCTTGGATTATCTTGATGGTGTTGTTGTGGAGAGAATGGAGATTTCGAGTGGTGTCAATGTGAGAGGTGTAATGAGGAATTCAAAATTGAGGGTTTTGAATAGTGCACGTAAAATGGATAACACAGGAGGGAAATTGAAAAGAGTCAGTGAGGAGAGATTAAGGGGTCTAGTTGAGAGAATAGATAAGTTAGCTGTGGAACTTGACGAGGAAGAAGATGAGGAAGTCGGTAGCCCTGTGAGGAGTAATTTGAATTCAAGGGTTGTAAGTAGTGTGCGGAAAATGAATAACAGGAATTATGGAGGACTGAAAAGTGTCAATATGGAGAAACTGAGCGGTTCAGTTGACAGAAATGTCAAGCTTGCTGGTGAACTTGATGAGGAAGAAGATGAGGAAATTGGTAGTCCTGTACCAAGTGATTTGCACTCTAGGATTTTAAACATTGCACATAAAATAGGTGACTATAAACTTGGGGAACCTAAGCCTACAAGTCTGCCTGATGGGGTATCAATTGCTCAGCCGCCTGAGAGAAGGAGGGTAAGCTTTGCACAGGATGGAAAAGCCTTCCGGTCGGTGAGGAAAATTCACGAGCCTTCCTTGGATGAAGAGGATTGTCGAGAAGTCGAAGAAATCGGATTATCTTCAAAAGAAGCTGGGGATGATGAAGAGGGTGAGCGTCAATCTGATGATGGAAGCTCTTCCCACGGAAGTGAAGCTGACTTGAGAAGCTATCGAAGATGAAAACCACAGCTTAGTTACAATTAATAAACATTGTGATTTGGATAATTTGACTTGATGAAAGCTATGGTAGGTTTTTTTTTTTTTTTTTTTTTTTTTTTGGTGAGTGTTTGATTTAGCTTGTTAGTTTGCGAGTGATCACTGAAAATGATCAGATGCAGGCCATTCGAACCATCGTAAGGTCATGAAGTTTATAACCGTCAGCTGTGTCATGTTTTCTCGTCTCTATTGTAATGAATCTTTCTTTGGCTGCTAAGGTTAGTGGCTTAGCTAGTTAGCTTGTATAATGACTTATGCGCATTGTGCACTTCGCTGATTAACATTGAATTGGTTGTAATCTATATTTTTTTCTCCAAAAGCTCTAGTTGTATTCATGCATCAAAGGACATGAATTGTGTCCATATACTGGTAACTTTTGGAGTACATATGCATCATAAACCCCCGAAATGATGCATTTTACCGGCTTGAAAATCACGTTACTGTCTGTCCCCAATCACATTCCAGGCCCAAGAGTTATCGTGGTGATTGGTTTAGGAAATGACCATACATTGCATATTTGTCTAATTTGTCAGCCGATTTATGTGGTTCACGTACAGGGGACGTTGCCCCACCTCTTTTGTTGAGGCCATTAACCAAGCTGGAATTAGAAAACGTATTGATGCAACCACGAATGGCCAAACATCTAGCTGCAAACAGGTCTCTGCATCGTCTCTCTGCAGGTAGCTGACAAATGGAGAAAGACTGGTGATTTGAACTGCATCCGGAGAAATAGCTGTTCCTGCATGAAGAGCAGCTACAAAAATGCAGCAATATTTGAGCTAAAGACAAGTGAGCTCATGTCGAAACTTGCATTGAGAACTTAGGAAACAACCAGCAGGAAGCTATGGTAATTCAGGTATGTGCAATAAGTTTGACTGGGCAATATATATTCTGGTGACACATAAATACACCATAGCTTTTCTTTACCCCCAATTCTCTAAGAATCTCCATTTGCTAAATGTATTTATCATTTGTTGTTTTTTTCCAGCATTATTAGGCCTTAAATTAGAGTGAAGTTAGAAGTATAGCTAGGCCCAGTACATAATTTGATTACATCTTCTTCACAAGCTATGGCTTATGACAAGCTCTTATCTGACATCTCATTTGTTGGATTAAAGATTGATCATTTTCGGACTTTAGTTTTCAACACCTGACATCTCATTGTGCATTTTATTTTTCGACATCTGACAGCGAGCAATTGGCATAAATGCTTATACTATTTGTATCGCCATACGTAGACTGATTTTATTAATGGGAACTCTAGCAGTCTGGTATGATCAGAAGTTGCACGCCACTTTTTTGTATGCCTATGAAAAATACACCACTTTTGTTATCTTATTCTGTTTTTTTCGAGTAGTAACTTGATGGACATTCATAAAATAAACTGGCTTATTTTCAGAATTTTCAGCACATGCTTCTTTTCTTGTTTTATATGTTAGCAATCGGAAACTGCATGTTTCTTCTGTTAGATGAGGGATCTATGGTTGTGAGAATTCAGAAATGAGGAAATAAATCATATTTTCGTATAAATTGTCTGGAGAATGGAACACATAAATCACGTAAACAAGGAGGAGCTCCTGTGCAAGGAGCTGCATGTCTTATTCACACACTAGTTATTGATTATAAGAGAACATGACAAATATTAGTAGAAGTTGTATAACAGATGAAGATGAAGTTCCGCGTCTTATTTGTAGATTCTGTTACTGCAGTCTCATCACTTTATCCTGCAACACAAGAAAAACCAAGTGGTTTATATCAATTTGTTCTATATCATGTTTTTGACATGATTAACATTCTTGTTAAGAATTTATCTTACTTGGAACAGTCAATTGTCGGGGTGTATGTGTAGGGGATGTCGACGTGACATTTCTTTTTTAGGCTGTCAACCAAGGTAGCATTAACGCCACCGACGCGTGTAGCAATGGTCTTGACACAAGTACAAACAGCCTGACGTGCAGGTGTGGTCTTTGCAGCAGCATGGACCCTCTTAACCCCGCCACAGCAAGCAACTGGCAGCATACCACCTTTCTTTACATATCCAATACATGGAGAGATGCTGGCCATAACCTTACGACAAAGAGCTGCTTCTGCGTGTGGATTGTTTATGACCATGCAGCAGATAAGCAAAAGACAGGCGACTTTTACTGGAGCTGGAGTAGCCATTGCGAACTAGAGAAGAGTATTGATAGGAAACTCGTTCTGTGGGTTCGAACTGAGGTATTTGCAAAAACCCTTTTGATTTTGGGGCATTATATAGAGTTTTTTCTTTGATACAGTTGAGTATCTTTTCATGCCTAACATGCTTCTCTTGCTGTAATTGGTATTGTAACTCTTGATTTTCAGAAAAAGGTTTGCATCAAGAGTAAGATTTGAACCAAACCACATGGCTGTTACACCACATTTGGTTCTCACCTCGCTTAAAAGCTTGAAGTGTGCTAGTTTCTGGGGCTGTTACACCACATTCAGTTTTCACCTCACCTAAAAGATATAAGTCTGCACGTTTTTTGCTGTTAAACCACATTCTGTTTTCACCTAACCTAAAAGCTTTCAGCCTGCAATACTTTGGGGACTCTTAAACAAAAATTACATCCCGACAGTAAATGTGTAACTTGATGAATTTCTAAACTCTTCAGGAGCTCGAGCTTCTAGCTAGCAGTGACATAAAATCTCCACACATGATGGCCATTCTATATGGGGAAGTGAACATGGTCAAAAGTAGATCTTGAATTCAAATTCATATATTGAAAATTTTCTTTTGATATCTTCAATGCATAGTGTGTTTTGGTGTACTAATCAGCTCCATCTATAGATGTACTATACAATTGATTTCAAGTATGATATTGTGCATTATACACCATATCATACAGAAGTGGGTTTACGTGCTGAGAGACACTGACGGTTTGAAACTACATCACGAGTTATAGCTGCTCCTGCCTGAGGAGCAGTTACAACAATGCAGCAAATTTGCTAAAGGCGAGCAACTCAGGTGGACTTAAACTTGCATTGAAAACTGACCAGCAGGAAACCTATGTTAATTCAGGTATGCGCAATATATGTTCTGGTGACACATAATCCATCCATGGCCTTGCTATACACCCAGTTCTCTAAGACATTCCATTTGCAGAATGTATTTATCATTTATTGCTTTCTTCAGAATTATTAGGCCCTCAGTTAGAATGAACTTAGAAGTATAGCTTGGCCTAGTTAAGCACCGTGATGCTTAGAATCACCAGCAGTCGTATCGAATCTGATACGGCGGAAGGTAGTTCTCTAAACAGTTCCAGTTGTCTATACTTGTAATCTTTGCACTATTAGTTATATTGTTTTCCCAAAACTTTGAGAAGAAATCTCTGTGGATACGGGTACAGCCATACAGGTATGTTGATTTTTTCCTCCAGAAATGTAGATTCAAGCTTGTGAATCTATACTGGTTTCAGTCTTATTTGCATAATGGTGTTATTTTTCGAAACTGAACACCAGAATTAGCTGTACGAGGAATATTGTATCAAGTTCATTGAATGGATTAACAATTTTAGCAATAACAAGAGATTATTAGCACGACTCCTCTTTTTCGCTAGTATGATTAACACTTGAATCTTGAAAATGTTTTTATGTTAATTGTCTGAGCAATTATAAAAAGCATTGAGTGTTGTATTTGAACCAACACTTCAGCATCTTTCCCATGAACTTAAACCATGTTCTAAATCTGCCTTATAAAGCTTTCCAGTACAGCAAAAGAGACCAAATTTATTTCTTCACAAGCTATGTCTTATGACAAGCTCTCCATCTCTGGGATAAAGTTTGATCAGTTTCAGACTTGTGTTTTCAACATCTGATATACTATATGGCACAAATGCTTCTACTTTGTTGTATGGCGGTACACTGACCGATTTTCTCATTAACTCTAGTAGTCTGGCATGATCAGAAGTCCCAGTCTGATACTGATATTTTTATGCTTATGATACAATATACTATATCCTGTCATACCTGATCGTGGATTCTGGTTATTTTAGTTGTAACTTGATGGACATTGGTGAACTAAACTGGTTTATTCTCAGAATTTTCAGTACATGGTCCTTTTATATATGTTATCGATCGGATTATGTTTCTTCTGTTAGATCTATGGTTATCACTTGTAAGAAATGATGATTTAAATCATCTTTCCGTATAAATTTTCTGAGAGTGGAACGTGTAAATCACGTAACAAGGAGGAGGAACTCCTGTGCAAGGAGTTGCACGTCTTATTCACACACTAGTTAAAGATTACTAGAGAACGTGACAAAGACTAGTACAAGTTGCATAACTGATGCCAGGATGAATATCGTAACCCAAGAACAGTCTCATGCAGGTGGAGCTCCATGTCTTATTTGTAGATTATGTTGATGAAGTCTCATCACTTTATCCTGCAACACGAGAAAAACAAAGTGGTTTTATAGCCTCTCTATTTCATTCTAATTCATGTTTCTGTCATAAGTACTAACGTTCTTGTTAAAAATGTATCTTACTTGGAACAGTCGATTGTTGGGGTGTATGTATAGGGGATGTCGACGTGACATTTCTTTTTGAGGCTGTCAACCAAGGTAGCATTAACGCCACCGATGTGTATAGCAATGGCCTTGATACAAGTACAAACAGCCTGACGGGCAGGTGTGGTCTTTGCAGCAGCATGGACCCTCTTAACCCCACCACAGCAAGCAACCGGCAGCAGACCACCTTTCTTTACGTACTTAATACATGGAGAGAGGCTGGCCATAACCTTACCGCAAGGAGCTGCTTCTGCGTGGGGATTGGCTATGACCATGCAGCAGATGATCAGTAGACAGGTGAGTTTAACTGGAGTTGGAGTAGCCATTGTGAACTATAGAGAAGAGAATTGACAGGAAACTGGTTCTGTGGGTTCAAATTGAGGTATGTGCAAAAAGCCTTTTGGTTTTGAGGCAATTTATATAGTTTTTTTTTGGCTGGTACAATTGAGTATCTTTCATGCCTAACATGCTACTCTTGCTGTTATTGGTATTGTAACTCTTGAATTTCGGAAATTGGTTTTACATCAAGAGTATAGAATTGAACCAAATCACATGGCACCATTTTTAATTTCCAAATTCCAATGCTGTTACACCACATTCGGTTTTCACCTCACCTAAAAGCTTCAAGTCTGCTAGTTTTTGGGGCTGTTACACCACATTCTGTTTTCACCTCACCCAAAAGATTTAAGCCTGCAAAATTTTGGGGACTCTTAAACAAAATTTACATCCCTACGGACTACGGTAAATGTGTAACTTGATAAATTTCTAAACTCTTCAGGCACTCGAGCTTTTAGAAGAGACGTAAAATCTCCATACGTGATGGACTGATGGTCATTCCATATAGGGCAGGTGGACATGGTCTAATCTTGTATTCAAATTATGATATAAAAAATGTTCCTTTATATCCTCAATGTAATCAGCTCCATCTATAGATGTACTATACGATTGTTTTCACATACCATATCGAACAGAAGTAGGCATTATACACCATATCGTACAGAAGTAGGCTTATGTGCTGGATCAGGAAATTGGCCTCGTGGATGGTGCACGTTTCGGTCACAAGGTACTTTCATCATCAAAGTTTCACAGGGTCCATTTCTGGGTGAGAATCAGATGAGATTCCGACTAAGTTTGTTGCTTATGATAGTAATGTCATAAATGCCTGTCCTTATTACATAGCTAAACCTTAGTACATGGAAAGTCACTTGTAACTGATTTCTTCATTTGGTACTCCAGTCCCAATTTCAGGTGATTCTGAACTGAGGTTTTTCTTTTATTCAAATGTGCACTACTGTGTTTTGTGTCTGTATGGAAAAACGACTAATAAAGTAACTGGCAACTCTAAGATGGTTGATAACTCATAAGGTGATTAGTGGTTAATTAATCACCTTATTTTTTAACAATCTTATTTTGGTCATTAAGTTGAACTTACTTGATGAGATAAAGATGTAGATTCACTTCTACTAAGACATCTCAATGGTTGCACCCACGCAAAATTACCCATCAATATTTCAATCACCTTGCACTGCTTACAACACTTCTACTCCAATAATCACATTCTATTTATCTTTTCTGTTATTTTTTTAAACTTACCTTTTCATTTCCTTTTCTATGAAATTATTCTTATATGTAATGTTATTTTAATTAATTCTAATATTTAACATTAATTTTTTTAATTAAAATATATTATTAATCTCCAAAAATAAATATAAAGTATAAGGTGATTAAAACACTCCAGCCTCAGTAATCGAAATAAACTAGAGTGCTTAATTTAACATATGACTCCTGATATGGAGTCGTAATCTAGGTATCATTCATGTTCTATAAAATATTATATTAAAGTTACCTGCTCAGTAGATACATATTTTTCGTCCTTGCCAAATCATGTATTATTTATATGTTTTCTTACCTTGTAGATCGTATTCGAAATTGCCATCTTAAGTAGTCGACGTTGCCAATTCCTTCCCTTGATATGTCGTAGAACCCATGTAAGCTTCGAGACCCAAACTCCCGACGTGTGCGTATATTTCAACCATTTTAACACATGATGCCATTTCCCCTTTGTTCCAAAACACTCGAATAGTAGGTGGTATATGTTCTCCGGCTACGGACAAAAGCAGCAGGTCGGGTCGGGTGCGATGCCAAATTGGTACATGCGATCTTTAGTGGCCAAACGACCATGGCAAGCTAGCCATGTAATGAACCGGGCACGGGGTTCTGAACATTAAATGTTTTCATTTCACGTCCGGCCTGACAACTTGTAGCTCTTTATACATCTTTTACGTGATGAACTTTTGTACACCACGCATTGAGTCCCATGCGCCGTTATTGAGTACTCATGATTTGTGCTCCATGATGCTTTTTATAATCCATGAACTAGTCTGGGGTATTGGATGTGTCATAATAGGCTTGGATTAACATTAATTTTTTAAATTACAATATTTAAAAGAAAACAAATAAACTTGTAACACTCATGGAACCGAATAACAATATTCCACAAACTTTGAGGAAATATGTTTCGAAATAAGAATGCTCTCAATAATTCGGGCTAGAGCTTATTTTGCAAGACGACTTGATCGAACAAACATGACAAAATATTTGAGTTTAAATTTTTTTCAGAGTAGTCCGTAGTTTACTTTTCTAATAATTTATAACTTTTTCAAGTATTATTTACTAATTCTAGTATTTTTGTCATTTTGAATTTTTCATCTATGTTTTATATGCAAGTGTAATTCATAAACTTTTAAATTTTAATAATATAAATTAACATAAACATATAAAGTTAGATAAAATAAGATCTGCCGCAGAATATAAAAGAGTGAATAAAAGTATTACGACCCGACCACTAATCGACTATATTCCGACCTTTTGGGTCAGTGCGGTTATTCATGAACAGCTCTCCGGGTGATATGTTGGCCTCACTGTATCAATACAAGTCCTTTATCACACTTTATCCTCACTTGTGCGCAAACCGGGAGATTTTTCAGTTGGTCACCCAACATAAAATTGCTAGAGAGCAGACACGCTTAACTTTGGAGTTCTCGTTGATTGATTCATAAAAAGGCGCACCTTGTTGATATGAGTAGCGTTATGTCATTGTCAATCCCTTAATCATTTTGGACTTGACTTCAAATTCTGGGGCGTTACAAAAAGACTCCAAAAAGATTAAATTCAATAGAGAAATATCTATATCTATACTATTATAAAAGGGAAGAGGATCAAGTAGTTAGCGGACCAACTTTTATTTTCCCTATTTTAACTCTTATCATAACTACTTTTTTCCTTGCAACTTTTTATATGGTTTAATCTTATTAAAAATTGTACTATAATTGATAATTTTATTATAATATATAATTATTATTAATTTAATATTCTTTTCAATAATATTAATAAGTTGAAAGTTCACATGCGAGTACCGCTTGTTAATTTTCTAGTGAAAATAAAGGAAAAAGGAGAAGAGTAACAAAGAACAGGAAAATAAATAAATAAGAAAGTAAAAAATAAAAAAGGGGCGGGAAAGGTTTTGAATCTTGAAACCGATTGCAGGGCACGATCAACGTGTCAGCAAGGTCAACCCCTGAGCCCATGCAGATGTTCAACGTTAGAAGATCCTAAATTTTTTAGGGCCCTAATTCAATACTGGGTTAAGTAGTGAAATACAAATTGTAGTAAATAACTAAAATCTTAACAAAGAATAGAGTTTATTCTGATGTAATAAATGAAAGAGTACAAGCCTATGTTTATACAAGAAAAATAAGTTTCTAATGAGCTCGTAACATTTTTGTCTATTACAGTCTAATTAACCCAATACTAACTCTTGTACATTTACTCTCTAACACTCCTCTTAAATGAACATGGGTTAGTGATAGCTGGTACGCGGGAGATACTGCCTCGTTAAGAACCTTGCTAAGAAAAATCCAGTGGAATAAAAACATAGCTAAGGAAAAAAAAGTGCAGTGCGTATCCAAGTCTCCTGATTAAAGTATCACTTCAATTCTTCGAATGTCGTAAATTCAATCTTCCAAGCCAGCTTCTCAAATAATGAAGTCGAATATGATGCGGTTGAGCAAATCTTCAGATATGTTGTACTTCTGTAAAATATTTTTATGGCGAAAGAACTTTTGTAATATACGCATGTCTTCTTCAGGAAGAACTCTCCAAATACTTGAAACATAATATAATTCCAAAATGTCATAGCAGAACTCCATTATATTGTAAAGATATTCAACAAGCTCATAACCCTTATCTTTAATTACCAAACAATTTCACAATTATGGAGATATATGCGGCTTATAATGTAAAAACCTCACTAGGAAAAATCTAATGGGATAAAAACCTGTAGAGGGAAAAAGAGTGCAAACATTTCTCATGTAATGCGCAAACGTCCTCATTGCTCTTCAATAATGATCTCCCCTACTTGACGAGATAAACCTTCTTCAGGAGGTATAGTAAGAAATAATGTAGCTCTTCATAGCTCAACTTTAACATTATGGTACTCCATGACCATGTGAATATCAACGATAGTAGTAATACTCCTTGTAATAATCTCATACTTGCTCAAACTTCAGGTTGAGCCAACATCGATGTGACCAATAATATTCTTCACGAGTAATGAGAATCATATATCATACTTTACTTGTTCATAAAGGTTTACATAAATGAAACCTTAGTTCCTCAAGAACTTTCTTCTTATAATTCATGTTCGCCGACATGATACCTTTAGTCTCATTTTGTGATTAACTGTCGAAAATGATATCCCCCCTCATTAAACTTTCTCATGTCATATGACTTCTAAGTCAAACCATTCAGTACAACCTGCATGTTAGTCTAAGTGACAACATTCAATATAAGAATAAACATATTATGATGCAATGCTTAGTATCTAAGTGCACATAATATAGACTCGTTAATGCAACAGTACCATACGAATTTCAAATTCGTTTGATCAAAAGGACCTCAAGTCCATGAGCTCCTTTCCATCATCATCATGATGTCATCGAATGGACTCACATGTAAGATCCCCATTTACACGTCTATCGATTTCACATATGCTTATACATTTATCGGTTCCATGTATACCAGTATATCATATCTTTTTTCTAGATTTTTACATCAGTACTGATCGATCATTGATATCTAAATATTGTTCGAAGGTACCATTTCCATTCAAATACGCTATCTATTTTAATTTAGATATGTATGCCATTCATTACTCCTCAAGAGTACCAACTGCTTGATCTTGCCAATCCATTTGAATTGTACTTAGGATCTGAAACTGTATCTCACTGAGAATCATTAGTACAATTGGCAAGGTATCTCAATGTTCAACGCATGTCGTTCTATAATTAATATGCAACTATGTATGCTTCAAAATATAGGATCATAGCGGGTCAACATTCAAATCATATAAATCATATTTGAACATATCTTGATATAGTAACGTGAAGCTGGATATTTAGTTCAAGAATCAAGACTGAACTTTTACGTTTATGGGGATCAATTTGTCTACGAATTGGTTTTACCAGCTTCCTCATGTTCTTCATCCCCTAAGCTGGAAAAAACTAGTTCATGCTAGTAATAAGGGCTTAGAAATTATCATGCCCAGTTTAGATAATCATATATGCATACAACCATCTAGTATGCTTCTCTGTGAAGAACAATATGATAGAGATTCAATATATTTGCACAGTTGGATTCTTGTGCCGAAAATGAAATTTCCCTTAAATTGGAGATCATACTTATGGGTTTCCAGCAACTCATTTATCAACCCATGTCAACTTTCAAAGTTTGACTTTTGCTCATTTCAATATCTCCATAATCATGCTTCATCTCAATGTTGTGTCTTGCCATAATAATAATAATTACAATATGAGAAAGCTTTTCAACACACAACCATTTGGAAACTCATGTTTCACAACAACCGATCATTATACCCGGATGGTCTAATTTGTCACATCGAGATACATCTCTCATGCATAACTTGAATTTCTTCATATAATGTGACATTTGAACACAATAGTTGTGCCTTTCATGATTTGCAAGACTAATCATATCAATTTCATCAAGAATTTAATCTAATATATGCTTTAGCACAGTTTCGTGAGAGTAGACACTCTTGTGTGATGATGAATATCATGCCTTTCACTTTTGTTATGTTCTTCTCGACATAATAAAATTAAAATTGGGGAAAACAAAAATTATTTGTCAAGCACTTGTACTTGAGTGTCAAGCTAAAACATTTCGTAACACCATATAGTCACTCATTTGATTCTCCGGATAATATCTCTGTATAGTGAATGATAATGATTAGAAATATGAATTGAATAATAAATTCGTTCCTATTCAACTATTGTAATTATTGTATTAATATATAAAAAAAAAGCACCCAAATAACAAATTCTGACAATCTATATCTATCTATCTATACTAATATAAATCAAACACTTGAAATTAGTTATTAGTCCCAAAAATAGTTTCTCCACTACTTTCATAAATTTAGACTTTCATATAATTTCAGGATATTATTTTTTTCTAAAACTACAAATATGAAATAAAGAAATTGTTAATCGAGCACATAATCACATGTAAAGAATTCACGTAAACGAACATTTTTACTTGAAAAAATAAAAATTTAATATTATAAAAAACACCCGGGTCCACATGCCAAAATTGCTCGTTATATATATATATATATATATATATATATATATACATACATGATTGTATTTAATTTCAATCATATTTACTAATTTTAGTAAAAACATGAGTCTTTTTTCCACTATTTTTCTCGTCTTAATTACTACAAGAAAAATCTATTAATTGTAAATACTATAAAACTGAATATATAAATTAAAAAATAGATATGCATGCGCGTGGCAAAGTCAACTTAAATAATTCATTTTTAACACTTCTTTAATGTTGTAAAAGTCCTACTTCGAGTGAAACATTACAAATTATATTCCTAAAAAATAGCAAGAAAACTAAAATAAGTAATAGGTTATAATTAATGTAATTGACAGAATATACCAACACAAATAGGCCGTTGACATGCAAGATGAGGATTTGTAATGATAATTCGTTAACAAAATTATGTAGGATGGAATTATAAATTCCTATATATAAACATTATTGTAAAGTGTATATGTTTGGTTTGTTGAGTGT